>JAJOZX010009673.1:0-5000 GCA_023014485.1 Bathynomus jamesi | reverse complement strand
CTTCGGTTGCTAATCCGAATAAACATTGAACAGTTTCCCTCTATATCTATCAGTCCCCTTTTACTTCTTTGGTTAAAGTTTTCGGAATTTTTGGTTTCAGTTTGTATCCATGGTAAGGCTAATATTTCTGATAGGGCGCGTGCTGTAGTTTGAATATTTTCGAGGGTGTTTTCTAACAGAACGCGACTTATCTGATCTTTTCCTTGGAAAGAATTTTGGACTTACTTTAGAACGTTTCTAATTGGGTTTGTATCTGAAGGAGATTGATTTTAATTCTAGCAGGGGGTTGCAAATTTATATAAAGGTCTGCATGCCCTTTCAAAAATTTACCTTCTGCAAGTTTTTCTAACAACTCCGGTAGAAATTTTAATACTAGGTCTACAAGAGTAAATAATTTGGAAAATTATAAGGGGGACAATTTATTCATTTCTACGCCTTAAGTTATACGGAGCTGGGGTAGTTGTGTGGATACTTGTGTGGACACTTGTGTTGGTGGGCGAAGGGGTCGGCCTCGTTTTGGTGGCAATGGGGTCGACCGTTGAGCTCGGATTCTGAGCGGGTTCGTTTCTTATGTGAAGGTTCTAGTTCACGTGGGTGATGCATTTGCGGGCGGTATGTCGGGTCCGTGCGTCGATCATCAATCGGCGAGGGTGGTGACAGAGGAGATGGTGGAGTTGGAGAGATGGTGGAGTTCCACTGAGTGATTCTCTCGAAGGGGTTTCTCCAGGGTCTGGGTCCGATGGGACGCTGGCTATGGGGCTCGTCTTGTTCAGAGATTGCCTCGAGTAATGGTGGTATTACGAGGTACCAATCTTCGTCATGGGTAGCGGTTCCCGCGGTGACTACTTCAGTTTTTGATCCCTGCCCGATTTGTTAATATCTTGACCTTTTGAAGGATAGGCGGCTCGAACGCCTGGCAGCTGTTTTTTGGGAAGGTGTTGCTCGGAAGCTATCTTCAAATTGTCAGCGTGAATGATCTTTAGTTTGGAATGATCCCGGAGGTCGAGGATTTCATAACGATTTTTCCGAGGTCTTTCATAATCCTATATGGGCCATCCATTCGGGTATAATTTTCGATGAGCCCCTGGCGGTTTCACGCTCTTCAGATAACATCGCATACCAACGATTATAGTCCGTTGACGGGGATGACGCCTATGTTGTTCTTGCTCCATCTGTTGGTTTCGTTGGTCGAGGGCATAGAGGATTATGTCAAAAATCTTGAAAGATCGTTCAGCTAGTTGCTGATTTGCTTCTGCCATTTCGGAAGATGTTAGGACTGCCGGGTCGGTTTGGTCGGGCAAATCAAAAGGTAGACGCTTGTCGTAGTGATATAGAACGAAATGAGGGGTGTCCCCGATGGACACATTATAGCCATTGTTGATGGCTGTTTGTACCATGGGAAGGGAATCATCCCATGTACGGGAGGATGCATCGACAACGTGGCGCAGGGCTTCCAAGATCTTTCGATTGTCTGTCCACTCTCCGTTTGCCTGCGGTGGTAGTATGCCACAATGTGTGTATTTTTAATTCTACACATGTTACAAAGTGACTCGAACAGTTGGAAGTGAAACTACGGGCGTTATCCGAGATTAGGATGGAAGGAGTGGTATGGTTTTGGATGACGCGTTCCACTAGGGCTCTTGCCACAGTTTCCGAGGTCTGATCTGGAATGGCGGCTACTTCGCTGTAACTCGAGAAGTGGTCCGTAAACACAATGATGTACTGATTTCCCTTTGAGTTTTGGGAAATGGTCCAGTATATCCATTCCAGTTCTTTGCCAGGGCCTCTGGCATACTGGATATTAGCATTGGGGCGGTGGATGGTACGTTGCCCTTATGCTTTAAACACGACGGACATTCGGCGATGTATTCATGTACCGTTCTGTTCATCTCGGGAAAATGGTATCGCTCCAAAAGACTTTTGATGGTGCGATCCGGCCCCATGTGTCCATAAAAAGGTGAGTCGTGACACAGTCCAATGGCTATATCAACGAGATCCTTTGGTATCTCCACGAGGTCGTTTCCATCTTCGTTCCTGAAATGTACGAGCCCATCTTTGAGGTTATACTGTTCTTTTACCTTCGATGGTCCTTTTGTTCCAGGCGCGCCAAAGGTTCTGGGTGTGTTGGTCCTGTTGTTGGGAGTATTGCAGACACTCGTAGTCGAACACAGGAAGAAGTCCTATTTTATTCACTGGGGCGTCGGGCTTGAGTCTCGACAATCCGTCTGGAATAACTTGCAGTTTTCCCGGTTTGTATACGATTTTCGCTGCAAAATCCTGAATCAACAGAGCCCATCTACTCAATCGTCCTTCAAGTAGCTTGTCCTTGAAGAGGTACGTGAGTGGCTTATGATCAGTCTTGATGGTTACATCGTAGCCATAGACGATATTTCGGAATTTTTTCAAAGCCCAATATACCGCTAGGGCCTCTCGGTCCGTAGTGGAATAATTCCGTTGAGGTGCAGAAAGAAGTTGACTGGCATAAGCAATGGGTAATTCCACACCGTCTACGTCCTGTAACAGGACGGCTCCTAGTCCATAGGAGGAAGCATCTGTGGCTATGATGAAGGGTCTTGTGTAATCAGGATATTGTAAAATGGGATGACAGGTTAGTTTATTAATTAAAGTTTCAAAGGCATGTTGGTGATCGGATTCCCAGTTAAATTTCGAATTTTTCTGGAACAAATTAGTAATGGGTTTAGCAATATTCGAAAATTGGGGATAAAGTTCCGATAGAATCCGACAAAACAATAAATGCACGGGCGTCGTCGATGGTCTTGGGTACAGGGTATCTTTCCAGGGCTTCGAGTTTGGCTGGATCAGGTTTAATTCCTGTGGACGAGAGTAGGAATCCTAGGTATACCAGGGATTCTTGTAAAAAATTGCACTTTGCAAGCTTCAGTTAAGGTGTGCTTTTCTCAAATGTGATAGCACATTATGAAGGCGTTGAAAGTGCGTTTTATGTCCGAAACTATAGACGATAATATCGTCAAAATACACGAGAGCTTCGACACCTAATAGGTCGGAAAGGACTATATTCATCAACCTAGAGAAATTAGCAGGCCCATTTCGGACTCCGAAAGGTAAAACCTGGAATTCGTAATGGCCTCGGTTAGTGGAGAAAGCAGTTAATGCCCGAGATTCGGGACTGACCTCCATTTGCCAATAACCTGATGCTAAATCGAGGGATGAAAAAAAGTTCGCTTTCCCTACGTTCAGAATTGTTTCCTGCATGTTTGGAATCGGGAAACGGTCTGGGATGGTAATGTTATTCAGGCGTCTAAAATCTATACAAGGGCGAGATGTTCCGTCCTTTTTGGAGACGAGAATCATAGGAGCGGACCAGGGACTAGCTGAAGGCTGAATGACATCCTGCTCCAACATGTCCTTGATGTGTTCCTCAATAGTGACTAACTGAGAATGTGGAACCCGATAGGGAGGAATGAAAATGGGTTTGGAATTGGGTTCCAACTTGATTTCAAAAGGGACCAAATTAGTTCGGCCCAGAGGATCCCCGGTTAGGGCAATCACATCTTATTTCTTATCAGGAAATCGAGAAGTGATTCCATTAGTTTGGGATCCTGTAAAGCTGGTGACTCCTGAAGGGAGTGCTTCAGACATTTCTTATATTCTTCTTTTAATATTGAAGACTTTAATTCTAAGGAACTGGAAACACGATTTATCGTACTGATGGGAAATCTGAATCTATTTCTACTGTGGAAACAGTTCCTATTTTCTGATTTGAAGTTAATTCTATAGATCTTTCTCTTTTGTTTAAACAAACAACAGGGATAGCTGAATTCTGACTCTGACTAAGGACTTGGGCAATAAGAACATCTCTTTTGAAATTACTTTTCTCTGTAATCAGAGTACGCTCTGACGCTAATAATTTCCTTGACTGTTAACTACTTTTGCTAGGAAACAAATCTCTCATAAGGTTGCTACTGTATATGCTCGGTAGGGCATATGAAAAATTGTGAATCTGATTCTGGTTCGGCGACTAAAATTTGCCTTATTGGCTGAACTGAAGCTGGCTGACTGGAAACTGACTGTCTGGAAACTGGACTGTCTGGAACTGACTGTCTGGGAAACTGACTGTCTGGAAACTGACTGTCTGGAAACTGACTGTCTGGAAACTGACTGTCTGGAAACTGACTGTCTGGAAACTGACTGTCTGGAAACTGACTGTCTGGAAACGACTGTCTGGAAACTGACTGTCTGGAAACTGACTGTCTGGAAACTGCCTGGGTTGATCCAACTGGATTCAACAACTGGAAACTGATTACCCTGGGTCTGATTTCTGGAGCGGTTGTCCCTCTGGATGCAACCGGCCGACTTGATCTGCTATCAAGTAGAGGGGTTCCTATTTCTTTCGGAAATCTGAACGAGCTAAGTCTATTAGCATTAAGTGTCTGTCATCCTCGCGGAGATGGTGTGTCCTATTTCGACACTTTACTAACTTTCCGGCTGGTAAATCTCCCATTGATTCCGGTTAAAAAAATCCATCCCTAGTAGGATGTCTGTCTGAAAGGTGGCGACTGTGTCCAACTATACAACATTTCGCGGGGATACCGCGTTTCCAATTTCTAAATATAACTCAATTTCTCCATATGTGGGTATGGGTGTGCCCGTAACTCCTCTAAGTTGGCAGGATGGTGCCTTAAGTTCATATTTATAATTGGTACTCTCTAGTAATTCATCTACGCATTGTTTCTTAATTAACGTTGCGTGTGCTCCTGTATCTAGGAGAGCAGTTAAATCTTGGTATCCGTACTACAATTTATTATTAAATCTAAGAGGTCCGCACCTATTATCCTGATGGGGAGTTTGTGTGCGTATCTGGGCTTATTACTGTAATTTGGAGGGAGGAGGTTGAACTGCTGCCTCCAATGTAGGGTCTAAAAAAGGGATCACATGGTCTTCTATGGGAGGACTGGATCATATTCTACGGGGATATCATACGCTGAAGGTGTTCTCGAAAACTGTTCTCTGGGAAAATG
>JAJOZX010009672.1:0-160372 GCA_023014485.1 Bathynomus jamesi | reverse complement strand
AGCCATCCTTCAATTACAAATATTTGACACCAAATATCTCACTCCACTCAGTTGTTCAGCTGAACAGTAAACTTCAACTGACCATATGATGGTTGGTTGATTGGTTGTTTATGTCCTTCGTCCAATTGAATTCATATTATACTTTGCAATTACAGCAACCAAGTAACCACTTAAACACAACTAAGAGAAATAAAATTTCACATTCCTCATAATTTGCGTTCACTACAATAATCTTGTTTAAAAGATGGATTCCAAATAAACCCTAGAAAAGCACAGGTTCATTCCAGATATTAAATAAAGCCCTAAGGCCTAAACCAAACAAACATTCGAAGTTATCCATCGTACATTTATATACAGTACTGGATTTCAGGTGTAAAATTTTGAGGTCGGGATGGCAGCTTTTATTTCATAAATATGGCAGCTTTTATTTCATAAATATACTTTCAGTAAATAGCATATAATAAACTCGTGTAAGGGAGAGAGAGAGAGAGAGAGAGAGAGAGAGAGAGAGAGATACAAGTACAAGAGGAAGCCTCAAAGACCTTTCGGTACACTCGGGAAGGTTGCTGTTATTAAATTAGTGCAATTTTTAATTATTCTAGTAATAGTAGAAAACTGGATAGAAAAACATAAGGCTTTCTCCTCACCAGAGGCAGGTGCGGAAAAAGGTTGAAGAAAATACCTTGGTCCTGGAAAAGTAGCCAAGAAAATTTTACAGGAAAGAGGAAAATATATAAACTAGCTCGACAATTAGTTATGCACACAGAAATTGTACACTAGAGAGTATGGTTGTATAAACTAACAAACATATATTTGTGTGAATTGTATATCAACTACTTGGTATCGTCATAAAAACCTCGAGCATATGCTTTAATTTTATACAAAATATTTATAGCTTTATTTACCTAGGTATTGGGCCAACGAAGACCCCATGACCAGTGATGCCAGGTATCGTTACATTTAAATTTGCTGCGTTACCGTTACATGAATAAAATGGACGGAAATGAACTGACTTTCGGCGTTACCTTTACTCGTTACATTTGACTAAAAGTCTTTCAAGTAGAGGTTAATGTTATATACGTTAATACGTCCTTTTTAAGAAATGTTTATAGGCAAAGGTAATTGCTTGTGTGTATTCTGCATATACGAAGTGTCTACTCGCACAGACACCCACACCCTGTCACACTCACACATAAGATAGGTAGGTATTTAAATGCTGAAATACTCGTAATAAAATGGCAAGTTCACTGAATGATTCAATGAATGACGCATAATCGTAGTAAATTACGGTTTTCCTAACCTTTACGATAGGATAGTTAGCATACAGTGACATCGCTGTCTTCATAAATGTCTCACGCAGTTTAACTCGCATTCCTGTAAGTACTAATGTTTTTCATTGTCGTTATTCGTTTTCTGGCGAAAGTAACGCTGTAACGAGTAACAAAAATATTCCGTTACATTTAAAAATTTGCCCTTTGCGTTACCATTATTTCGTTACATTTCAAAATTTCTTCCTGCGTTACCCTTACTCGTTACAAATGTAATGCGTTACTGCCAATCTTTGCCCATGGCCTACTCCAGGCTAGCCCCCCAAAAGGATTAAGCAAACTCTACATGTTTATACCCATGTACGCGCAGGGCCGCCGAGAGCTGCCCCGGGTCCCGGGGGAAGGATTGGTATACGGGTCCCCCTGTTTATTCAGTATTTTATTATGAATTTTTTTTGTGTACATAACAAGCAAACTGATTATATGTTCGTCACTATTCAAAACATACAGTATGAATAAACAACTCAGAAGAAAATGACCATTTTATTTTTCGAATCAATTATATTTATCATATATTAATTCTATCACCATACAATTTACAAATGCAGTACCAGTCCATGCAGGCAAAACAATTGTTTACTGCAAGATTTTCATAATTAGAAGTGTACTTTCTAGCAAAGTGGTAAATGATTCTGATGAAATTTAAAGTACGCGCTAACTGGCTTTCAGTTACAATAGTTCCCAGATCTGTCAGTCGATCTTGGGAATTGGTGGACCGCAGATAATATTTCATCTGTTTCAGTTTGACTATGATAATCTCTACACCCATTAATTATATTTCCTCTCTATTATTTAATCAATTGCTTTAATATTTTTAGATTTTATCCCCCTCTTTCTGGGCCCCAGGGATTTAACCTGGCTTCCCCGCCCTTTCGGCGCCCCTGTGTACGCGGAAAGCCACCACGCTGACAAGGTGATGAAATGCTTCTACAGCAGGGGTGCTCAAACCTGTGCCTGCGAAGCCATTTCGGTGTGCCCCCGAGCAGCCCCCAGATAAGGTTTTAGAGACTGGTTAATAGAAAGAATATTGCAATTAAAACCAGATAATAATATTTTTGATGAGTTTCATGTATTTTTTATCATAATATTTTTTGCGTGTGCCCGCCTGTGCTCCAGCATTTGGAAAATGTGCCCGCCTGCGAAAAAATTTGAGCACCCCTGTTCTACAGGAAAGGGATTGACAGGAATTAAGAGAGGAAATCAGAAGTATGAAGGAAGTAGAAAAATTAGAAATAGCAATAAAAAAATTTACTGCAAACTTATACCATGCTTACACTTACACACGTGTAAAGCTTTCACACAGTAACAGTAGTAATAGTAAAGTATAGAACAGACAAGGCTCTCTCTCCTCCTCCGCCAGCAACTGTTGACAGAAAATAGTGATGAAAATTTTTTTACAGGAAAATAGGGAAAAATATAATGAAGACAATAGCTTCAGAGTTCATTTACACCATGCGTACATTTTTTAGTGCACTCAGTTACGTATTAGAAGACAGCAGAAAATAAAGAGTAGCATGAACATTAAACTACTGAATGTAATCTACACCATGCAATTTTTTATTTAGTCATTTCTCCGTAGCCTGCCAAAAGCCACCGTACCGAAGATTTAGCATGTAATTTATATTGCGTCCTTCGCATAGGAATTACCTAGATAAAGGTACAATGGACCAGACGGGAGCCCCAGCTGGCCAGACCAGACCTACAATTTGAGAATTACCCATGCACAATAAGCACAATTTTTTCTGGAGAAACTTTGAACTACAATATTTAAAACTAAAGTTCTACTATAACTAATTAGCTCCCCTGGAGACAAGTAAGACTATTCGGAGGCAAGGCCACTGGGGGGTGGGGGTTGAGGGTCTGCCCTTTAAATGTTCTCTGCACGGCACTGGTCAGAGGTTTCGACTACCAAGAGATCTCATCAAGCTTCCCATCATCCGAGAACTCCCAGTACTCTGAAACCAGACGCAGCCAGCAGCACCTACTACATTTACTGCAAAAGGGAATATCTACTTCTATATAAGCCAAGTTACATAGTCTGCGATTTACCTAAAAAGCACTAACATATCCTATGCTATAAACCCAAGTAGCATCCCTAAAATTGCAAAAAATCTATTTGGAGGTTTGGACTCGATATATATCCAATCAGGCTTCCCTCCTCCCAATGGGGCATCACCCGAAAACTCCGCGCTCTGAAACCAAACCCGACCAGCGCCTCCTACTGCATCTATTGACAAAGGGAACATTACAACTACTACTACATCTTAACTCGCCCTCCCTAAAGCAACAAGCTATTCGGACGTTTTGACTCTTGAGAATTCCCATCATTTAGAAACGAGTAAAAATTTTAAAAAGTATCATTCGAAAACTCCCAGCGATTCCTACTACATTTACGATAGAGGAACTCGACCCCAACCAACCCTACTTAGTAGGCTTATTTGGAAGTTTTGATTTCCAAGCGTTCTCACAATGACAACACCCAGCAGCTTTGTAACCAAACCACCATCTACTACATTTACATTTTAAGAGAAATCTCACTGCTTCTGTCTCATGAATAAACGCTGTGTACTTAAAGAGCAGCCATTCTTTGTACTTAATTAGCTATTCGGAGGTTGACTCCCGAAAATTCCCATCAAGCTACCAACGGGGTATCATTTAAGAACTTCCAGCGCTCCGTAACCAGACCCGATCAGCACCTCCTCCTATACTACACTTAATGTGGTGGAGTAAAATTCGAAATTATATCTTACGTCACGACAAACCAACCCTCCTTCAATTGACTTGGGGCACTTCCCTCACTTCCTCAGTGAGTATGGGACATGGGACATTTATCAATCATTATACAGCTATATAGCAGGAGAACGAGCTAAATGAACTCTTTCTTTACAGAAAAATCCCGAAAGGGGCTCGACGCAAAATATTTCTTAAAACGTTTTTCAGAGGATAGGGAATTTTCAAGACCATCGACAAGGAAATGGGGAACAAAAATTAAAGATGTCGATGGAAAGTAAAAAAAACAATGATACAACAGTTTATTACTCTATAATACAATAGGCTATGCTCAAGAGCAACTTCATTTAATAATGTGCTATGTTTTATTTATATATATATTATTATATATATATATATATATATATATATTATGGTACATATTTATATAATTCAAATATGATATAAATACACTAAAGTCTTTGCAGTATAAAAACCCTTTTATTAATCAAAACTTACAATTAAAAAATCTATTGCCTACATAAAATTCTTATGCAGCAAAAAGGTTAAGTCAACCCATAATAAAATATATTCACATTCACAAGGGCCAAACAAAAGTAACGATAGTTCCTCGAAGCACAGAACGATACATTGCTACAAAGAATATTAACGTCACCCAAATCAATATTTTATGTAGCTTGAGCATAAACGATCGTTTTAAGTTTCATATACTGAAGACGACTACGACTACTACTACTACAACACGAAACGATTGCATCAAAAATATTACAAAAACTCTTACCTAGAAATAAATCATTAGCAAATTTAACAAAGCGGAGAAAAATATAAACTTTCTTAACAACCCATATTACTGGAATGATAAATAAAGGTTATCTAAATAGAACGATTTTCTTCTCAATTCACTTTAAATGATAGGTACGTACAAATTTCCATCAAATTAAAATAAATATATATATATATATATATTATACTGTGTATTGAATTTCGAAACGACTTCCACCATACTAGAACTTTTACAGCAAGCAGTTAAAAAGTATTGGTATTTACAGACTAGAAATTATTCATTTTCGATTGCAAGTTCACTCTCTGGAGCTTATATTATTCTTTTTAGCTAATTTATCACTCGCTAACCTTCCGTACAAGAACGTCCCACGATATTAATCATCAATTCAGAGAGGTTTAGGAAGAGCTTATAAAGGGCCAGAAGAAAACGTTTGAGACTGTTGTAGCGTAACCTAATCGACAGGATTAGGCGGGGTCAGGAGGAGCCCAAACTCGCAATGAATCACACGAAAGAGCATTTGTAAAGTACCTTTCAGGTAAATGTTCTTACACTTAAAAACGCTAAATAAAATTGATAAAGGAATAAAAAAGCTGCAACATAAACCAAATTAGAATTCAATTCACTAATAATATATAGTAACAATAGATACATTTCAACAACTATAAAATTGGTCCGTACGTAAAGCATTACAAGGGAAACAAATAACCAGTAAATGTATTTTAACTTTCATTTTACGATAATGTTCGTACAATACACAAATTTAAGGAACGAGACTTCTTTTTTAACAGCTTAATCTAGACGTTCTCAAATTATGTGTGGATTGCATTCCGTTTTTATTTTGTCGAGGGAGTGAAAAGAAAATGGTAAGTTACTTTCAATATAAAAATGCGAATATACGATGTCACCTAAAATTTACGAAAATCATTTGAGTTGAGATTTAATAAATTGGAGAAATTCTACGTAGGAGTGAGCGCCTTCGGATCTGTCGTCAACGAGATGGTTAATAAAGAGGATCCGAGATGCGTTGTCTTCTCTGTAAAAGGAAAAGGTTCGGTTGTAATATTTTGAAACGTTAAAGAACTTTTAGTATAAACGCAAAAAAGTAAAATGCGATGTAGTTCTTAATGTAATAACTTGGAAAGCAAGAACAATTTACCAGAATTAATTAATTAATGCTCCGGAGAAACTAGGACATATTTCCATTGATAGAAATGTGAATTCTAACTTACCTAATAATATGAATTGGCGATGGGAAAGGCTTGTTCTTCTGAAGGTACATGATAAAGTTACGAACGAGTTCTGATGTAATATTGTCAAGTGGAGGGAAAGGGTCTTCGTACAATGGCTGGGGGATTGTTGCGAAACTGGGAACTCCGATAACGTCATTTACCCACTGAGATGAAATCCCCGATCGGATGTAAACGAATATGAGAGACCCGGCGTCCAAAAGGTAAGCACCATTCCTATCTATTTGCTCCGCCGAAAGATTTAACCTTCCTGGCTGAGGGATGATCTAGGGAAGAGGTTAAAAAAAATAAAGCTTAGTCTTACACAAGGACGAATACGAGCACGCAATTACTTAAGACTATGAAAGCATTATCATTGGTACAGTATCTCCTTCCAACACTAACCGTATCTTCAATATTGACTGCTCCTTTTTCAGACAAGTTATGAATTGGATAAAGATCAGGATAAACTGTGAGAATAAGGTTGCCGAGAGGCATTGTCTTCATTTCACACATCGCAAAGACCCGGTCATCTAGCTTCGTACTCATACCATGTCGAAGGGCAACCTGGAAAATATGCGATATTAGACCAATTTCAAATTATAAATCTCTCTCGATAAATTTTAACAAAAACTAAAAACTACAATAAGTGAAATATTAGAAAATGTACATTATAGGGGGGGGGGGGGGGGGGGGGGGGGTCGAAACATATCAAAAATAGTTTCTCCAATTCCACAGTATGTACGTAGTTGGAAATAATGATCTTACCCCTTCCATAGCATCCCCCCCCATTTACTCTCTCCACAGATATAAACCCGAAATGTGACAATCATGCATTATATATTAAGTCTTATTAAGTAGATTAGATTAATTTGGATAGATTATTTAGATACAATGAATAGATTAGATAGATTAGATGAATTATATAAATTATTGTCACGTTTTTTTGTTTAGTTTCAGATTGTTATTTTCAGATTGTTTATGATTGAATGAGTTATATTAAATTCAGATTGAATGATTCAATTGCTAGAATTTAACAATTAGTTTCTTGTTATTAATGCTACTAGGCCTAAATAAGTGAAATCATGGCGACAAGAAGCAAAACGCACAATTCAACATTTGGTCACCCTGCAGAATTTCCATCTTCAATGACTCCTTCAAAGGCTGACGTATTTAGGCATTATTTATTGGTAAGAAAACGAGAACTGATTTCGAAAGGTTCTAGAACAGCAAAAGAATGTTACAGAATTGTCACTAAAGATGTGGAAGCCATTTGGGAGAAGTTTTCCTTTCCACATATAGGATTTGAAGGAATAGCTATAAAAGTTGAACGATTGATAGAATCTGCAGCAAAGCTAAATAAAGTACCATTAAAACAAAGAAAAAGTTTCCAGCAGGTGGAGACATTCGATGAAATGTTTGATATTTGCACTTGCACTTGCACTTGTACTTGTACTTACGATAAAAAAATCAGTCGAACGGATTGCAGATGTGATATTGAGTGGGAGTCTTTTGTGTGGCAGAAACAAAGAAAAAACCAACTAGGACCAATCGACAGAGTAACGACTTCCGCAAGAAAAAGGACTCACGATAGAGTTAAAGGATTAGTATTATGGAAGATGAGAGCATGGAAATTGATGATGACAGCGACGATATTGACTTTGTTCCGGATTTTGAGCTGAGAGAGAACCATCAGAACAGAATTATTTATGATAACTTAACAATAACAGCAGATAGATACCGTGTAAGTTAGAGCGCTACTGCAGCTATAGTAAATGCAGCTTTGAAGGACATGGGAATATTAGACGAAACCAATATGTTGGATAGGAAAAAAGTGGAACGAGAAAGAATACGTGCGGGTAAAAAGAACATAATCAAAGTGAAATCAGAGAAAACACAGACTGAAGGCATCGGATTTGATGGTGGAAAAGATCAAACTAAGACAAAGAAGGGAATGGCGTACGAAGAACATTATGCAATAGTCAAAGAACCTGGTGATGTT
Organism: Bathynomus jamesi; assembly: GCA_023014485.1. NCBI lineage: Eukaryota > Metazoa > Arthropoda > Malacostraca > Isopoda > Cirolanidae > Bathynomus > Bathynomus jamesi. The sequence goes on along the minus strand of JAJOZX010009672.1, from coordinate 152,302 downwards.
TACATGGATCATATAGCTCCAGATAACGGAACTGCTTGTTGTATTGCAGATGAAATAATAACTTTTATAGTTAATTCTAATAGCAAAGAATCCCTCAAAGCTTTGCTATGCGATGGCACCCCAGTGAACACTTGCAGTATTGGCGGAGTGCTAAAATTGATTGAATTATATCTGGACAGGCCAGTACAATGGCTGATTTGCCTTTTGCATGCAAACGAACTGCCCTTCAGGTACGTATTTGAAGCAATTGATGGAAAAACTTCGGGACCAAACACCTTCAAAGGTTCTCTTGGAAATAAACTCCGAGAGGATTTGACCAAACTGGATATAGTTGATTATACAGCTGTAGAGGGCAACATTAAAGAAGTTTCAGCCGATATTGTTAAAAGTTTCAGCAGTGACCAAAAATATATGTATGAAATATGCATTAGCATACAATCTGGACGCATCTCACAAGCGTTAGCCACCAGATCCCCAGGTGCCCTCCATCATGCAAGATGGCTAACACGAGCAAACAGGATCCTGCGCTTATATGTCTCTACACGGAATCAAGACAAAACATCGAAGACCTAGTAAAAGTTATAATGCTGGTTTACGCTCCAGGCTGGTTTTGGATAAAGTCTCATCCAAAGGCAAATGAGGGAGCATCTAATTTTTTGTATATCATGCACTTGCTTAAAGGCTTAGATAAAAAGCATCGGATGATTATGGAGCGTGTCCTCAGAAATAACGCCTATTTTGCCCACCCAGAGAATATCTTACTCTCAATGATAACAGACAAGAAGAGAGGTCAGAAAGCTGGCTCTTCAGCACATCATTCGAGCAAGAACTAGGAGCACCAATGCGAGGAATTTTGAGCTGCCAAAAACACTGAACTTTGAAGCAGACGATTATCCTAACATGATCGACTGGGACAACGAAACCATCACCCCTCCACCTATTTTACAGAATTTGACAAATGATCATCATCTTAAAGTTCGAAATGAACCACTTCAGCTTATTCCTTTTCCCTGTCACAGCCAGGGAGTAGAACATACTGTAAATGTGGTAACAGAAGCATCACATGATAGAATTGGTTACAAAAACAGACAAATTTATTTTGAATGCACTGGAGTCGAGAAAAAAGCTACCTGTGTTCTAATGGAAAGGCCAGTGGTGTCAGTAATTTACGATTTTAAATTTCTTAAGGTGAATATCTTGGTTTTAATATGCTTCAATTAAATTTCTTAAGTAATATACGGAGAAATTTCTTATATATATATATATATATATATATACATTCAACTGCAAAGAACACGCAGTATAAATAACGTAAAGAACGACGCTTGTATAGGAGATATTCCGCGCAAGACGAGAAAGAGAAAACAACAAATGAAAAAATGAAGTACCACCTGGGAATCGAACCGGGATCTTCCGATTGCCGGTCAGACGCGATAACCACTACACCATGGACTTCACTCTTCCAAATGCCGTAATTCCTCTACATACTCGCAGAAACCAATGCCCCAAGGGGGCACCTCCCGCATGCCGTAACATTATATACATTCAACTGCAAAGAACACGCAGTATAAATAACGTAAAGAACGACGCTTGTATAGGAGATATTCCGCGCAAGACGAGAAAGAGAAAACAACAAATGAAAAAATGAAGTACCACCTGGGAATCGAACCCGGGATCTTCCGATTGCCGGTCAGACGCGATAACCACTACACCATGGACTTCACTCTTCCAAATGCCGTAATTCCTCTACATACTCGCAGAAACCAATGCCCAAGGGGGCACCTCCCGCATGCCGTAACATTATATACATTCAACTGCAAAGAACACGCAGTATAAATAACGTAAAGAACGACGCTTGTATAGGAGATATTCCGCGAGGAATTACGGCATTTGGAAGAGTGAAGTCCATGGTGTAGTGGTTATCGCGTCTGACCGGCAATCGGAAGATCCCGGGTTCGATTCCCAGGTGGTACTTCATTTTTTCATTTGTTGTTTTCTCTTTCTCGTCTTGCGCGGAATATCTCCTATACAAGCGTCGTTCTTTACGTTATTTATACTGCGTGTTCTTTGCAGTTGAATGTATATAATGTTACGGCATGCGGGAGGTGCCCCTTGGGGCATTGGTTTCTGCGAGTATGTAGAGGAATTACGGCATTTGGAAGAGTGAAGTCCATGGTGTAGTGGTTATCGCGTCTGACCGGCAATCGGAAGATCCCGGGTTCGATTCCCAGGTGGTACTTCATTTTTTCATTTGTTGTTTTCTCTTTCTCGTCTTGCGCGGAATATCTCCTATACAAGCGTCGTTCTTTACGTTATTTATACTGCGTGTTCTTTGCAGTTGAATGTATATAATGTTACGGCATGCGGGAGGTGCCCCCTTGGGGCATTGGTTTCTGCGAGTATGTAGAGGAATTACGGCATTTGGAAGAGTGAAGTCCATGGTGTAGTGGTTATCGCGTCTGACCGGCAATCGGAAGATCCCGGGTTCGATTCCCAGGTGGTACTTCATTTTTCATTTGTTGTTTTCTCTTTCTCGTCTTGCGCGGAATATCTCCTATACAAGCGTCGTTCTTTACGTTATTTATACTGCGTGTTCTTTGCAGTTGAATGTATATAATGTTACGGCATGCGGGAGGTGCCCCTTGGGGCATTGGTTTCTGCGAGTATGTAGAGGAATTACGGCATTTGGAAGAGTGAAGTCCATGGTGTAGTGGTTATCGCGTCTGACCGGCAATCGGAAGATCCCGGGTTCGATTCCCAGGTGGTACTTCATTTTTCATTTGTTGTTTTCTCTTTCTCGTCTTGCGCGGAATATCTCCTATACAAGCGTCGTTCTTTACGTTATATATATATATATATATATATATATATATATATATATATATATATTTTAGTTTCAAAGTATGACCGCTCATGGCCACCAAAAGAAAGGTGGATAGCAGAGCGAACACAAGACGAAGACTATGGAACAGCTAACGGAAATGAACAATAGACGGGGGGGGGCATACAAAAAAAAATCATAGCGGAGTCACAGCCGGTAAAGAAGTCGGGAGCGAAAGAGGAAGGAGAACAACGCGGTTACCGAAAAGTAGGGACCGTCAGATAGAATAGCGCCAAGCCTATCACAAGGCCCGACGCTCACCAAAAAGGGAAAATACTCTGCGCGCAGCGCAGAGTAAAGCGGACACTCCACCAGGTGGGCAACTGTAAGTGAAACGTTACAATTGGGACATCGGGGCACCCGATCCCCGGCCATCAAATAGCCATGGGTCAGGTGGGTGTGGCCAATACGGAGGCGGGCCAGAGCCACCTCCTTATGGCGCGACCGATGGAACGAAAAGGCCCAACATCTCAATTTGGGTTTAATCTTGCAGTTTGTTATTTGTAGCGCTATCCCAGCGACTCTGCCACCGGGAGCGCAAAAACCTACGGAAGCCAGGGATATAATCGGAAAAGGGGAGGGACACGGGTGAAACCTGTAGTCGGCAGGCGGAACGGGCAGCTCGACCGGCAGCCTCATTTCCAGCCACGTTAACATGTGCAGGGACCCAGCAAAATACCACCTCCTTGCCACCAAAAATGACAAGGATATGGCACAGTAGCTGGATACGTCGGACCAGTGGGTGGACAGGGTCGAAACACTCCAGGCCATCCAGGGCACTGCGGGAATCCGAATAGATGACAAACGACCCATCCGGATGCTCCCGCACCACCTCCAGAGCGCTCAGAATGGCATAGAGCTCCGCCGTGAAAACGGAAGCCTCATCAGGGAGCAAGAGCAGACGACTGGGGAACAGCCGCAGCCCCAACGCCCCCCGACGACCTCGAGCCATCTGTGAAGACCGCAACACATGCAGAGTGATACGCTGCATGCTGAAGGAACAGAGACCGAAGCAAGGCAGAGTCAGAATCGGCCCTGCGAACGGGGCCCAACGCCCTACAGCAAGCAACAGGGGGTGCTCTCCCAAGGTGCAACACCCTCGAAAGAGACCGGTATAACGGATGGAAGAGTGCCCATACCATCGAGGAGGGAGGTCACCGTGTCGGTGAAATACCAACCCCCATCCCGGCAGAACGCCCTCTCAGCCACCTGGAACAGAGGAGAGTTGGGAAGACGGAGAATCCGGAGATAGTGCTTGGCAATGAGGAACGACCTCCGATCCTCCAAAGGAGGGATGTCGCACTCAACCGGAGAGGAGCGGAAGGCGCCAGATGACATGCGCAGTCCTCTAGAGAGGACCGGATCCAGTATCCGAAGGGCCGTACGAGAGGCGGAGCCATACACCACACTCCCATAGTCTAATTTTGACTGTACCAGGGACACACACAAACGGAGGAGTGTCCGCCTATCCGCGCCCCATGTAGTATGCGACAGATGTCCCAGCAAATCCAGGGTACGTCTTGTACTCACGCAGCCGGCGAAGGTGGGGAACCCAGCTCAAACGGCTGTCGAAAACCATGCCCAGGAAATGTACTGATTGAACGAAGGCCAGAGGCTGACCCCCGAGTGTAAGATTAAAGGCCGGGACGACGCCGGATCCCCGTCTCCTCGACGGAAGGAAGGCCACACACGAAGTCTTCGCGGAAGACAGCGTAAGGCCCACCGACGACGCCCAACCCGATTGACCGCGAGTTGGACTTGCCTCTCCAGAGAGGGACTCGTCCCCGTGGCATAGACACCCCTGGGGCACCCCCCCTCCTCCTGAACATACAGGTCAGATAGGGCCGCCCCATTACGGACGCGGAAAGTGCGACGGCAGAGGAAGTTACGAATAAATGTGGGCAAAAAGCCCACAAAACCAAGAAACTTCAAACGGTCCATGACAACTCCCCGACGGGTCGTGTCATAGGCCTTTTGGACATCGAAAAAGACGGCCAGAACAAGATTCCGGCAGGAAAAGACTTCCCGTACATCATGACCGAGGAGGAGAAGGGGGTCCAGAGTACCCCGAAATCGACGAAAGCCATACTGGGTCGGGGGTATAACCCAAGCGACTCCAGTGTAAAGGAAAGTCGGACGGCCACCATCTTTTCAAGGAGTTTGTATAAGCAGCTCGTTACAAGGGAATAGGCCGATAGCCCGCCACCTCCGCCGGATCCTTCCCCGGCTTCGGTATCGGGACCACAATCGCCTCCCTCCAACGGGAAGGGAACGACCCCTCAACACACACCCGGTTGAAAAGATCCAGCAAGAAGTGTAGGGCCATCGGGTGCAGGTTCCAAATAGTCATACGGAATGTCATCAAGGCCAGGGGCGGAAGAACGACGGGTTGCCAAGGCAGCCCGAAGTTCCCGCATCGTAAAGAGACGGTTATAGGGCTCGTTCCCAGGCGGCGGGAACGTAACATCCGACGAAGGACGATTCGCAGCTGAAGGCGAACGGGAAACCGCAGCAAAAGCCCCGGCCAGCCGATCGGCCACAGCAGTAGGATCCGAAAGGAAGCCGTCCCCGTCCCGAAGGACAGGGCGACGAGCAAGGACCGACTTCCCCTCGATACTACGTACCTTCCGCCACACAGCAGCAGAAGGGGTAGACGAGGAAATGCCGGACACAAAAGCACGCCAAGAGGCCCGACGGGCCAACTTGAGAGTCCGGCGGGGGAAAGCCTTCGCCCGCCGCATCTCAATCAAGTGGTCCGTGCGCCGGGTGCGGTGGAAGCGGCGCGTTGCCCTCTTCCTCTCACACACCGCCTGGTGACATGCTGGAGTCCACCACGGGACGCTACGCGTCCGCGGGTTACCGGAAGATCGAGGAATACAGTCCTCCGCGACGCCCATCACCACCCGCTCGAAGAACTCCAAGCTCTCATCTACAGAGCCAAAGCTCAACACCGAACGGGCAATGACGGAACGAGCTCTGAAGGATGGCCAGTCAGCCCGCGCCAGGCACCACCTCGTTCGAGACGAGACACCCGGCTGCGGTCCGACCGGCTCAAGACAGACTGGGTAATGATTACTGCCATAAAGTCCCCCAACCCCCTCCACGAAAAATCGAGTAAGGCATCGAGGGACACCAAGGAGAGATCAATACAGGTAGATGAACCCGTGGGTTCGTGGAAGTAGGTAGGTTCGCCGGAATTGAGGCACGCGAAGGAAATTTCTTCCATTAAGGAGAGCAACATACCAGCAACATTAGTCGACCGGACATCTCCCCAAGCCGGGTCGCGACTGTTAAAGTCCCCGAGGAGGAGAAACGGTCGAGGCAGTTGCGACACCAACTCGCGAACCGCGTCGCGAAAAGGAAGGTCATGAGGAGGAATATAAATCGAGCAGGCAGTGTACTGGCGATCTAAAGAGAGCCGCACAGCCACAGCCTGCAAGGAAGTACGAAGAGGCACACCTCGCGAGGGTAATGAATGATGTACATAAATCGCCGCACCCCGCCGGCGTGTGTGCTCATCCGGGGTGCAAGGGAAACCAACATAGCCAGAGAGACGAGGGAGCCCCCGCGCAGCCAGGATAGTCTCCTAGAGACAAACACAGGAAGGCAAGGTTCTCCCAGTTAGCTAAAAGCCCCCTACAGTTCCAATGCAAAATGGAACTGTAAGGGGAAGTGGCATTATAAGAAGCAGAGAAAGCGGAGAAATAGCCACGGACCAAGCTGAGCAGCAAACTCAACGGTCCGTAACCAAAGACGAAATCGGCTTCCCTGACTCATCCCGAACAGGAGGGGTAGGGGCCACCGACTCCGCAGCTGCTTCACCCGTAGTAGAACGAGAGGTGGAAAGTGGAACAGGGAGTTCAGAGGAGGGGCTCCCCTGAAGGGGGGAGAGGAGACGACGAGACGGGCCCAGCCGAAACCCCCGACTCCCCACCAGATGGGGGCCGGGGAGAACTAGATGTTCGAGGACTCGTCACACCAGACAAGTGCTGACGGGGGGTGGGGGGTAGGAAAATTTCACCACAGGTGGGAAAGGTAGATCCAGGAGAGAGACCCGACCACTCTCAGCAGGAGCCGAAGGGAAATAGACTCCATGAAGAAGGGCCAGGCTCCTCTCGACTGGGTCCACCGTGGGAACCGAGTCAGTAATTGAGGGTGTCATGGGGCGGTATACCTCAACCGACACCCGGACACTAGTTGCGGCACCGGGAGGTGACGCCCCACCAGCCCTCCGTATGGGGGGGGGGGGGCAGAGCGGATTAGGAGCGGCGCGCCGCTTCCCCTCCGGTGAAGGAGAAGCAGGGCGAGCAGTGGTCATGACCGGGTCTGGAGGACTCCGACCACGGCGGCGCTTCCTCCTCCCCTTCGGGGCATCACCTTCCCCACCCGAGAGACGAGTAGGCAAGGATCCAGACCCGAAGGCCGGAGAGGGAGAAGGGGCACTTGTAGGCAGGGAATCAAATGGGATGTCAAAGTGAGGCGAAGGGACAAGAAGGTCCCGCGGCGCCAGGAGGACCACCAACCCTCGGAACTTCCAGGGGGGGCACCACTCCGGTAGGCGCCGGGGTAGCACGGGAGGGGCCCGAGGAACCGCCGGAGCCAAGAGCCGCAACATAGGACAACCTCCGCCGCGGCTCCCGGTCACGGACCCTATCGCGCGCCTCCCGCGCACTAAGGAATTCGGTAGTCCTTAAGGACCGCACCTCGAATTCAAACTTGAAAACGGAGCAGTCCCGAGAGGAGGAAGGGTGGGCCCCCGAGCAGTTCGAGCACCGCGGGGGCTTCGTGCATGGGGTAGGGTGCGCAGGTCCACCGCAGCGGACACAGCTTACCCTCACGGCGGCACGCAGAGCTAACATGGCCGAACCGGGTGCAGCCAAAGCAGCGAACCGGGTCAGGCACATACGGTCGCACCGAAAACTCTCACGACCGGCGATCACCCACGCCCCAGAACACCTGGGCCGGAGGCACAAGGGAATCAAAGGTCAGGAGCAGACGAGCGGACAGGGTAAGAGCACCATCCCGGCGCGACGAAAAGCGGAAGACCTTCGTTACCCCCTGTGGGGCAAGATCTTCCTGCAACTCGCCAACCGGGAAGCGAAAATGGTGCCCTGACAGGTATTCAATTGCGGATGGGGAGTCACAGAAACTCTGCAACCCAAAACACCCTGCAACTGTAGAAGGGACTCAGTCACCCCCGAAGAACGGGGGGTGTCTTAAGACACTGAAACACCCGTTCCGAGTTGCCCGGAAGGGAGCCAGCGGAAGGGCGGAGAACAAGAAACCTGTCCACCGGAGAGAAATTGACAGCAGAGACAGGTCAATGTGTGACGGTAACCGAGAGTGGGCGAGAGAACGAGGGCCGCGAAGACCCCGCCCTACGGCCACCACAAGTCCGGCCACGAGAGCCAGAGGACGAGAGGGGGCCATACGGCTTTAAGGTCAATCCAGCGGTGGCAGAGGCCGCTGAACGACCAGAAATAGAAGTCTTATCCAAATCCAAGGGCGGGCCAGAGTCGTCAACAGGAAGGGATTGAAGTTTTGAAGTTGAACCCATAAACAATAGCATTACAAAAAAGACAGCCTCGGACCCAAGGCAATGCACCATCCGCCGCTGCATCCTTTAAGACGCAGGCCCAACGTCCCGGGTAGCCCGCCCCCGAACCTGACTGTCGTTTTAAAAACAGCAGATTGGCTCTACGGACATTTGTCCGCTAAGGGCCTGGCAAAGACCCAATCCAGACGCAGCAGCGGTCCGGGCGCCCGTACCGTCCCCAGAGCACGGCTCAGCCACGGAGCGATGCCCCCCAGCGGGTGCACCCGATGACCCCAAGACTGCAAAATACAAAGAGAGAGGTGGGGGATACTACAATTGACAGAGGCCCAAGACCGAGTTAAGACAAAAGAAATTCCGGGAGATAGGGGGGGAAAATGGGGGGGGGGGGGGGGGGACGCAACTAGGTAACTCTTCGCCCACACCCCGCGAGGGGTTGAGGAAACCCCAACAACCCACGAGATGTGCGAGCCCCCTCGGCCGGGAAAGCCGGAGTACCTAATCGAGGGGATTATTTATATTATATATATATATATATATATATATATACACACAGGGTGTTTGAAAACTTTCTGTACAAATTGTAATGGGGGATAGGCAACACCAAGACAAACCCTTTTCGTCTATAAGTGTATGTCCGCTGACGTCACCATTCGGCGCGAGAGGGCGCCGCTGCAATTGGCTAAAAGGTGAAGTGGGCTAGACTCGCACTTGCCGCGGGCATTCTTAAATCGGACGTAGTACGCGTAACATGGAGCGCTTCACGACTGCTGAGATGGCTGACATGCATATGGTGTATGGGGCTGCCAATGGAAACGGAAGAGCTGCTGTGAGGTTGTACCGACAGCGCTTCCCAAACAGACGTGTGCCAAACCACCAAACGTTTGCGCATTTGCATCGGCGACTGCGAGAAACTGGAACATTCCATGCATGACACTGGTCGGGAGAGAAACGTGCGCACTCCTGACATGGAAGAAGAAATCCTACGGCGATTTGAGGACAATCCAAGCGCAAGCACGCGAGGTGTTGCACGTATCCTCGGTGTGAACCACGACCTGGTCTGGAGTGTGTTGCACGAGCAGCAGTTACATCCGTTTCATCGTCAGAGAGTCCAGGCATTACAACCTCGGGATTACCCTCTTCGTGTGGAATTCGCACGCTGGTTTCTGCAGCAGACAGCGGTGCAGCCTAATTTTCCGGCTTATGTGCGGTTCTCAGATGAGGCCTGTTTCACACGTGAGGGTGTGTTTAACATGCACAATTCTCATGTGGGGGCACGCAAATCCACATGCTACACGGGTGCATGTTCATCAAGAACGGTTCGCCGTCAATGTTTGGGCGGGTATCGTCCATGGCAAGTTGATTGGGCCGTACCTGCTGCCTGCCCGACTCGACGGGCGGGTTTATCGGATATTTCTTGAAGAAACGTTGCCGGAACTACTGGAAGATGTTCCCGTGGCTATTCGTAGACGAATGTGGTTTCAACACGACGGGGCCCCAGCACACTCCAGCAACGATGTGCGGGATTATCTGAACGCCACTTTTGGGGACCGATGGATAGGCCGGGGTGGGCCCGTAGCCTGGCCACCGAGATCGCCCGATTTAACATGCCTCGATTTCTTCCTGTGGGGACACATGAAGAACCTCGTGTACGAGACTCCCATTTACTCAGAAGACTTCGTAGCAAGAATCGCTGTCGCCGCTGGAACTGTTCCCGAAATGCCGGGAATCTTTCGACGTGTACGTCGGTCAATGCTTCGACGCTGTCGGGCATGCATTGATGCTACCGGTCGCAACTTTCAGCACCTTCTTTAAATAAACATGCCTTCTTTAAATAAACATGTTACGCGTACTACGTCCGATTTAAGAATGCCCGCGGCAAGCGCGAGTCTAGCCCACTTCCCCTTTTAGCCAATTGCAGCGGCGCCCTCTCGCGCCGAATGGTGACGTCAGCGGACAAACACTTATAGACGAAAAGGGTTTGTCTTGGTGTTGCCTATCCCCCATTACAATTTGTACAGAAAGTTTTCAAACACCCTGTCTATATATATATTTATATATATATATATTAGGGTGGTCCAAATCCATAGGGGGAAATTTCAAAATTGTCTTAGATAGTCTCCACAAGTGTGGTTTTTGTCCATTTAGTGTCCACATGGTCTGTGCAAAATTGCAGCGTGATTGGTGAATATTTAGAGGTCGCCCCACTCTGAATATATATATTATATAATGTACTTTTTCTTCCGTAGGTCCGATGGCTCAAACTCGATCAATTCCAAAAGTTTGGCTTCTAGGGATGGCAACTGGAACTTTATCCACGTCAAGGCTCCCTACATGCCTTGACGCCCTCCTCTTGGGGCAATACCACCACATCAATCAAAAGCAAACCACCTCCGACAGTCTGAACCAGGCATGCCAGAGGGTGATTGAAGTCTGGACCCGAGCGCGGATCCCAACTCAACGGATCGACTCCTGTGTCCGTAAGCTTTCAAAGCTTTTAGACCGCTACAAAACACTCAAGAAGCACAGGACCAGGCAACGTGCCAGCGATAGAATGAATGAAGACATCTTCAAAGCGGACATCCAGGAACTGTTTGACATCGCAACCAGTGATGCCATGAGCACAATCGTCAACGTTGAGGACCGAAATTTCCTGTCCATGCAGCGCAAGGACGTCAATTCTTGCAGCATGGCTGGCATTGATAAGGAAACGACTACACAAGAGGACAGAAAGCGATCCAGAATGGAGAAGGAAGCCAAGAGGAAGGCAAGGCATGAAGCAACACAGAAAGATTTGGAAGAAGCAGGAGTGTCATCAATTGATCTTTCCTCTTCTTCTTCTTCCCTTTTTTCGCAAGACGACGACGACGACTATAGACCATCGGTTCCGATTCCTTCTTCGTCTGAAGCTCCGGCACCAAAGCGTCCCAAGAACAAGGTTACGAACATTTTCCAATCTCCAGAAGTCATTGGAGCAATGGATCGCACCAATCTTTCTGACCGGAATGCTGTTTTCGTAACTGGAGCTGTATTACAGGCCGCGGGGCATGATCTGTCTGGGATGACGTGCTCTCGGAGCTCTATTCATCGCTACAGAGAAAGTGGGCGAGAACAGGCAGCTCGAGAAGACCTAGAATCATTCTCTCTAGAAGACCTTGTCCTTCTCCATTGGGACGGAAAGCTTCTCCCGGCATTGAAGGGAAGACGAATGTGCATCGGATAGCAATCCTTATAACATTCAATGGACAGGAGAAGCTGCTTGGTGTCCCAAAGATGAAACAAGGAACTGGAGAAGCACAGGCCCAGGCATGCCTTCAAACTATGAAATTATGGAACGTGGAACAGCATGTGAGAGGTCTCGTCTTCGATACCACTGCGTCAAACACGGGTTTACATCGCGGAGCCTGTGTCAGGATTGAAGAAGCATTGGGTCACGAGCTAGTTTGGATCGGTTGTCGACATCATATACTTGAAGTCGTACTTGCTGATGTCTTTGCCTCAATATTTGGCTCAACAGGAAGTCCTGAAACAGGCCTTTTTAAGCGATTTCAAAAGGAATGGCCATCTCTCTCCACGAAGCATTTGTCTCAGCATCGGACAGCTTGTTCGAGAACCCTCAACTCCAAAAGATGAGAAAAGAGATGCTCACTTACTTACCTAACGCTCTTCAGGCAAGCCAACCTCGTGACGACTACAAGGAGTTCCTTGAACTATCTTTGCTCTTCCTGGGGGGAAAGACTGGTGGTCAACTCTTTATCCGAGCTCCGGGTCCCATGCACCACGCGAGATGGATGGCGAAGGCGATTTATGCGCTCAAAATCTACCTCTTTCACTATCAATTCAAGCTCACAGCACGCGAAGAACGAAACGTGACTCAGCTGGCTTTATTTGTCAGTCTGATTTACGTCAAGTACTGGCATGAAGCGCCAATGGCGACACAAGCTCCTCTCAATGATCTCAAAATGCTGCATCTTCTGGAAAAATATCCACACGGAGGAGCTGCACAAGCGGCGAAGACAGCTCTAAGACGCACCTGTGGTACTTGTCGGAGCATCTGATTGGACTGGCCTTCTTCGATAATAGGATCGATCCTGATACCAAAAGGAGAATGGTTCAACACCTCCAACATCCCCAAAAGAATGGCTGCCCCCGACGAATCGACATGGCGGAAGCTGGTGTTGAAAATGAATGTGCATCCTTCGTCACGAAAAGGACATTGACCCTCTTTGATGCCTTGAAAGTTGGAGGTAAGGAGGAAGCGCGCCAGTTACTTCAAAAAGATCCACGGGAATGGCCAAATGACAAGAACTACAGGGAACTTAGAGATCGCGCCTTAAAGATGAAAGTCGTCAATGATGCTGCCGAGCGAGGTATTGCTCTCGCACAACGCTACAATGACACTTTGACACGAAACGAGGACCAGAAGCAGTACCTCCTACAACTCGTAGCCGCCCACCGAAAACAGATACCAATACCATCCAAGGCGACTCTGATGCAGAAGAAATAATGAAGATACACCCATTATCATGTCCTATTGTCTTACTGTTTTCTTCATATTCTTTGAGAACCAAAAAAAAATTTAGTTATTCAGTTGTCTATATATTTTCCCAAATTTTCAAAAAGGGGGCAAGTGGGGCGACCCCTAAATATTAACCGAATAACGTGAAACTTTGCACAAATACTGTCCACACCAAGAGGCATAAAACCAACCTTGTGGAGAGAACTTAGTCGATGCTTTAACTTTTTGGACCACCCTAATATATATATATATCTATCTATATCTACAGTATATATCTATATATCTATATATATATCATATATATATCTATATATATCTATATATATATCTATATATATCTTAGTGATGTAGTGGATGTCATTTTTGTCACATCCGCGGATGCGGATGTTTGATTTCAACATCCGCGGATGCGGATGTCTACATTTTCGTTATTTTTTAGGATATATTCGAGATTTGTTGTGTTTAACGTATATAATCAGTTATTATATAGAGAGAGCTGTAGCTATAATGTAGTATAATTGATTAATTGTACAATAATTGCTGTACTTTTTCCTGAACATATAAAATAATAGCAAGCATCTAACTAATATAGAAATCAATTAGTGAATTCGTCTGCAAATAAATTCGTTATATTTTGTTGAGTTTCAGCCACAATTAGAAACCATAATTGTGTTACCCGACCTCTTTCCCCAACCTCCACCCTTATAGAAAGAGATCTTTAATTAGCTTGATAACTATTTATATATAAGTTTAAAGTTTTATTAGGCATATTATAAATGAGTAATTAAAATAAAGTAAACTAAGATGTTCATCGTTTAATATTCAAACTTAATTATAGGAAGGTTATGCTTAAGGAACATTAATTTTCTGCCTTTTCTGCTGCAGTCTGTTTCTCTCTTCATCATATATTAATCCAGCACTGCTAAATAATCTCTCGCTTGGTACGCTTGTTGGAGGACGTGCTAAATGTTTCCTTGCAAGTTTACTCAAGTATGGATAGATATTCTGCGTATTTTTCCACCAACTATAGGATTGTCACATGCAGCCAGGCGTTTTTCTTGGTGATAGCTCTCGATCATTTTTACTACATCTTTTGACATCGCGTAGGGCTCGTCATCGCTGCTTGACTCAAGAAACTGAGAGAGATATTCTGTGATAGATATGCTTGTTGAAGGTGTTGGTTCTGTCACTGAAACTTTTTTCTTTTGGTGGGTGGCGAAGCGACAGATTCAAGAGATTGAAGCTCTTCAACTGCTTTGCCAAGTGATGATTTAAACTCTTTCTAATGTACTAGGTGAAAATAACTTAGCTTTGTAACGTGGATCTAAGTAGGTTGCAAGAGAGTAACTTCATACAAGAACAGCCTCCTCGTCTTGTCGCTTGCATCACTTTTGCGCATAATGAACTAGTTCTATTATTATTGTAGAATTTGATATTTCGCTTTATTAATGACGTTTTATCTCAACGGTCCACAATCCGCAGTCCAAAGTGCGGATGCGAGAAATGTGCGGAGTGACCTACATCACTAATATAATATATATATATATATATATTGTTTTTTTTTGTATTGGGGCGTTTACGCCATTTCCCGCTATATGGTAGCGGATATCATGGCGAGGCGGAATACGAGAAAGAGAAACGGAGACGGAGAAAAGGCACTAGAAAAGGGAGAACAGCGGACTACAGGTGAGAAGCCACCTAAAGCTCAGATAGGATGCGAGATTGGGAGAGGAAGAGGAAAAGACGGTCAAGCGGAAGAGAGGGCTCTCAGCGAGCATAAGGCGTAAACGTTCGGGAGGGGGAAATCAGAAAGGAACGGAAAAGCGCGACGACGTACTGACGACAGGGTGGGGCATTCCACAAGGATGTGAGAGACGGTGAGGGGCGACTGGCAGGAGGCGCAACGAGGAGCTCCTGCCGGAACATAAGATAGCCGTGCGTGAGGCGCGTATGGCCGATGCGAAGCCGCGCAAGGACGACCTCTTTGTGTCTGGAGCGGTGGAAAGAGGACACCCAATATGACAGACGGGGGCGGATGGACCAGAGTTTATTTCCGGTGGCATCGTCCCAGGACTGTTGCCACATGCGATCGTAAAAGGAACGAAAGACCTGCACATAGTCTGAGAAGGGGAGCGGCGGGCGGGGAGGGGAGGCAGAGGCGGCGGACCGGGCTAAGCGGTCCGCCGCCTCATTACCGGAAACACCAACATGGGCGGGAACCCAGCAGAAGGTGACCCGGATCGGTGAATGGTGTGCAGGACTGGTATCCTGTTGAATAAGGCGTACGAGGGGGTCCGGGGAATCATAGCGCTCGAGCGCCTGAAGGGCGCTCAGCGAGTCCGAAAAAATGGTACAGGAGGACCGCGAACAACCCGATACCAGACGGAGGGCTTCCAGAAGGGCAAAGAGCTCCGCGGAAAAGATGGAGGCCTGAACCGGCAGGGGGATACCCCGGGAGGTAGGTGACAATGACGGAGAGAAGACGGCGGCCGCGACACCTGCAGGGGAGCGCGAGCCGTCGGTGTAGACGGGAACGTCGTCCGAATGGACGGGAAGATGGGCCAGAAAAGAAGACCGGAGGACGGCAGGAAGAGACTCCTTACGCAGGCCACGGAGCGCCTGGCAACGGCAGATAGGGGTGGTCCGCCAGGGGGGCGACAGATCGAAGGAGAACGGCAGAATAGAGGGTGGGGGATCCCCAGGGACGAGAAAATCTCGGCCAGAGAGGCAGCGAAATGCCACGTGTCAGGCCGGGGTAGCGCCTGGGAG
Source organism: Bathynomus jamesi (assembly GCA_023014485.1). Classification (NCBI taxonomy): domain Eukaryota; kingdom Metazoa; phylum Arthropoda; class Malacostraca; order Isopoda; family Cirolanidae; genus Bathynomus; species Bathynomus jamesi. The sequence continues at coordinate 136,579 of JAJOZX010009672.1, read as the reverse complement.
ATCGCGGAGAAGAGTAGGGACTTCGGGAGGCGGCAGATGCGAAGGTAACACTTCGCCATGAGAAGGCCCCGGCGAAGGGCCAGGGGGGGGTGTCCACAGTCCACCTGAAGACTAGCGACAGGGGACGAGCGGAAGGCACCCGACGCCAGGCGAAGGCCACGGGAGAAGAGGATCCAGCAGCGAGTGCCGGAGAGGAGGCGGAACTGTAGACCACACAGCCGTAGTCGACACGGGATTGCACCAGGGAGGTGTACAGGCGCAGCAGAGTACGCCTGTCCGCCCCCCAGGTCGTGTGGGACAGATGACCCAAAAGGGAGAGGGTGCGGCGTGATGTTTGCCGCAACCGCCTAAGGTGTGGAACCCAACCGAAAAATCCGTCGAGGGTCATACCCAGGAATCTAACGGATGGGACGAGGGGAAGAGGAGTGCCGGCAAGGGTAAGAGCGAAGGTATGCGACAGACGGAGGCGCCGAGGACGGAAAAGCATACTGGAAGACTTAGAGGGTGAGAAAGCATAGCCAACCGAGGACGCCCAGCGAACCACCGCATTGATGGCTAGCTGGAGCCGACGTTCAGCCAAAGACGGGAGGCGGCCAGAGCAATAGATAGCCAGGTCATCGGCATAGGGGAGCTACGAACGGATGTAGGCAGGACCGTAGCGACTGTGTTCATCACGAGTGAGAAACACAAGACGCTAAGGACACTACCCTGAGGGACACCCTCCTCCAACGGAAAGCGGTCAGAGAGGGCAGAACCGATGCGGACGCGGAAAGAACGGGCGGACAAGAAGTTATAAATAAAGGAAGGGAGAAAGCCTACGAAACCCAGGGAGCGTAAGCAGTCGAAGACCGCGCTCCGCCGGGTAGTATCGTAGGCCTTCTGGAGGTCGAAAAAGACGGCGAGTACAAATTGACGCCGGGAGAAAGCCTCCTGCACGTCATGGCTAAGGAGAAGGAGGGGGTCGGTGGTAGACCGGAAGCGCCGGAAACCAGCCTGGGTAGCAGGGTACTGGTCACTCGCCTCCAAGGTAAAGGACAGCCGCGAGGCGACCATCGCCTCCATCACCTTGCAGGCACAGCATGTTAGGGAAATGGGCGATAGTTCGACGGAGTGAGGGGTCTTTATCGGGCTTCGGGATGGGGACGACGATGGACTCACGCCATCGGTCCGGAAATGAACCCTCCAACCAAATCCGGTTATAGAGGTCCAGTAGAAAGCTGAGAGCAGAGGGGTGGAGATGCCGTAAAAGGTCATAGGGGATATTATCGGGGCCGGGGGCGGAGGAGCGTCGGGGGCGGAGGGCCTCCGAAGCTCTGTCATGTGGAAGAGGTGATTATAGGGGTCATTCCTATGAGGTGGAAATTCCGGTGGGTCGCGGCGGGAGTGGGGGGAATCGGAACCGGAGATGGCTGCAAAGTGCGCCGCGAGTGCGTTCGCGACGGTCCGGATCGGACACGAACTCGTCGTCCCCGACCCGAAGCACCGGGGGTCGAGGGGGGACACGGGTCCCCTCAAAGCTACGCACCTTGCGCCAAACAGTCAAGGGGGCAGTCGAGGAGGAGATCCCGGACACGTAACTCCGCCAGGAGGTACGCCGGGCCAGTTTCAGGACCCGACGGGCCACTGCCTTCAGGCGCTGAAACTCTATCTTGTGCTCCAGCTGGCGGGTCCGGTAGAAGCGGCGGCCGGCACGGCGCCGCTCCTGAACGGCATGGGAGCACTCTGGGGTCCACCATGGGACGCTTCGCGGTCTGGGGGAGCCAGAGGTACGGGGGATGCAACTGGCGGCAGCCGAGAGGATCTTACTCTCGAGGAAGGCGAGGGCCTCATTGACGGAGGGAAAGGCAGGAATTGATGGCGAGATCGCCGTGCCCCTCGCGTATGAGGCCCAGTCTGCTCGGGCGAACAGCCAGCGCGGGCGGACAGAGGTGGGGGAGAGGAGACGGGTCGGGGTAAGACACACTGGGAAATGGTCACTGCCGGAAGAATCCGGCAGGACCTCCCAGGTGAACTCCGTCACGATTTCGAGGGAAACCAGGGAAAGGTCGATACAGGTGAAACTGTCATGGGCCGAGTGAAGGCAGGTTGGGGAGCCATCGTTCAGAAAGGTGAACTCGAGCTCGTCCATAAGGGAGAGAAGGGTCCCGGAGAGAAAGGTGGAGCAAACGTCCCCCCAGGCCGGGTCCCGACTGTTGAAGTCCCCGAGAATCAGAAAAGGGCGGGGAAGCTGGAGAATTAGGTCACGGAGAGAATCGGGTGGAGGGCGTACGTTAGGGGAGAGGTAAAGAGAGCAGACCGTGAGCTGGCGCCCCAAGAAAAGGCGCACGGCCACAGCTTGCAGGACTGTACGGAGCGGGAGGGGGCGGAAAGGGACGGAGCGGTGCACGAAGACCGCGGCGCCCCCCCTCCCCGCCCCATCGAGAGGCGGGGAAGGGAGCCCGCAGTAACCGGACACTCGAGGGAGGGAACGGGATCCCAGAATCGTCTCCTGAAGGCAGAAACACGCCGGACACCTGGAGGCCAGGAGAGAGGAGAGACTCTCGAGGCCTACCAGGAGCCCGCGGATGTTCCACTGCAGGAGCGAGGTATAGGGAGGGGTAGGAAGGTCAGCGTAAAGGATGATTATGGGGTGGGTGGGCCGATCGGGCGGCCCGAGATTAAAGAGGGAATCGGAAAGCCCCGGAGTTCAGTGAGGGACGCCGAACGAGGGCGAAGGCGAGGGTCCCCCCGACGAGGGGGCGATGTGGAACCAGACGCCGGCAAGTCCTCCAGAGGAGGAGTCTCCCGGACGTCCGGGGAGACCGATGCAGAGAAGGGGATGTGAGAGGTATCCAGAATGCCCCTCCCTTCACCGGAGGTGCGGGGGAGGCAGGACTACGAGGGGGAGTGGAAAATAATACCTCACCCAGAGGCATTGGCAGGTCGAGGAGAGAGATGGGGCGGGTCAAACGCGGGGGCGTGCACGTCCCACCCACGCCGACCAGGCGGGCGAGTTCCCCCTCCAGTGGGTCCATCGACCGGGCCGGAGAGGGGTGTATCTCAGCCTCCACCACGAGGGCCGACGGGGACCCCAGGGGGGAGCGTGCATAACGGTTGCGCAGTGGGGACGGTGAGGACACCGGGGCGGTAGGGCGAAGGGGGCGTTTGTGTTTAGGAGAGGAAGGTGATGCGAGGCTTATGGCGTCGAACCTTTCGGGGTCACCACTGGCGCGGCGCTTGCGGCCCCTATCCCTCCGTCGTGCGGCCCGCGTGGGTGACGGCGGGTCACGATCCGGAATGGGGGTGGCCGAAGGCGCCGGTGGAGAGGGCGTAGAAGGGGCAGGGGGGGTTGCCGACGAAGCATCGGCGTTCGCGGAGGGAGCACGTGGGGACGCGCTGGTGGTAAGGGGAGCCGCGGTAGGAGTCCGCTGGGCGGCAGAGGATGGACTGGGAGTAGCGGACACGGTGGGTGGAGGCGCGTTGGGAACCGCCGGTGAGGACGGGGTCCGGGAACGGAGAGCCTCGGCGTACGAGGCACCACGCCGGGCCTCGCCGCCACGCAACCGCTCCCGCGCCTCCCGAGCGCTGAGAAACTCTGATGAACAGAGGGCCCGAACCTCCCTTTCAAAGAGGAAGGACGGGCAAGAGCGGGATGAAGCAGGGTGTGGTCCATGGCAGTTGGTGCAGGAAGGCGGAGCAGTACAGGGCAAGGGGTGGGGAGGGCCGCCGCAGCGGACACACAACGGGGCCGGCTGACGGCAGGAGCTGCTCACGTGGCCAAACCTATTACACTGAAAACAGCGCGTAGGATCTGGCACGTATGGTCGTACTGAGAATTCGCACGCTCGTCTCTCACCAAAGCCCCAGAATACCGAAACGGGGGGCACCAGTGAGTCGAAAGTGAGGAGCAGGCGAGGAGAAGGGGCAGTTGGGGACCGCGATCTGTCGGGAAAGCGGTACACCCTCACAACACCCTGGGAGGCGAGGTCAATCTGGAGGTCTTCAACCGGGATGGGTAGAAGACGAGCAGCGTAAATTGTGCCCTGGCACTGATTGAGGCGGGGGTGGGGAGTCACCGTGATCCCGCAGCCCAGGACATCGGGGATAGCGAGCAGAGAGGAGGTTTCGGCAGAGGAACGCGACCTTATCAAAATGGAGCCATCCCTCTGAGGCCGAAGGTCAAAACGCGCCGTCCCCGTCTTCCCATGGATCGCTCGAAAGAGACGTTCGTGGTTAGTGGGGAGGGGTTTGGAGGAGGAGGGGCGGAGGACGAGGAACTTGTCCATCGTCCTAAGGCCGAGTGAAGCCGTCTGGCCAAACACCACCGGAACTTCGAGGGGGCGAGAAGACGAGAAAGGCGGACGGCGACGTCGGGTCCCACGTCCCCCAGGGGCCGAGGGGGCCGGGGGCGATGAGGCCCGACCGGAGTGGGAGGCGACCAGGGCCGCGGGCCTCCCACTTGAGGGCGAAAAAGCAGGTGGGTCCCTATCGGGACGTGGAATATGGGGGGATCCAGGGGTCGGGGGGTCCACTGCAGGTCCATCCGCTACTGGCGGGGGTCGGGCAGCGGCGCCACGAGCCTGGGGAAGAGAGGGAGAGGAGGCGTCGGCAAAAAGAGCAGACGGGGTGGGCGAGGGCTGCCGACTGCCCTTACCAGACCCACGGTCCAAAGAGGTAGTCAGAGGGAGGTCAGATGCACAAGCCGGGTCGTCAACGAGGTCCATTAGAGTTGTAAGTGTTTCCATAGAAAATTTTTATTGTAGTTTCGCGCCCGGGGCCGCGGGGAACCGATTACCCGGGGCCCAAGGGGACCAAGCGCACGCCGGCGGGGGGTGGGTGCCTCGTCCCATGCAGGTACCCCCGTTTCAAAAGGGGCCCTTGCAGCGTCGAGAGTTCCCCCGCCGGCAGCAAAGACCAAGGCCCCCCAGGGTCCCAGGCCTGGGCACCCTACCAGCCAACTTAGTCCGGCCCCGGCCATGGGGGCGAGACCCCCAGCGACCAGCCCCGGCAGCCCACGGGGCGCGCGAAAGTGAACAGAGAAAGCAGAAAAAAGAGGGGGCAAGGAAGAGGGTAAAGAGGGGAAGACAGGAAAGAGGGGGCTGTAGGATAGCAGGGTATGCTAAAAGTCCACTTCGCAACGGGGCGGGGACCCGGCAGGGCCCCCAGCCGCGGCTGACCCCCCTCGCCACATGGAGGCAGGAGCCCGCGGGGAGGGGGATATATATATATATAATATATATATATATATATATATATATATATATATTACTTTAACTTTACTTATATCGTTATTTACTTTAATCTGTCATTTATCAGGTTTTTTATTCAAAGAATTGGTTTCAATTTCATTTCAATTAAAAAAAGGGGGGGGCATATGCAACGGGTATAGGGAGGGGGGAGGCGCATAGCGGTGTAATTACAGTATGTTGTTTAGAGCCCAAAGGAAACTCCGAGCAGTGTGTAGAATAATAATACAAAATTCTGACCCCCCTAATGTACAACCTTTCGATTGATACTATGGCCATCTCTTCAAGCGCAAGCCACATTAATCTTTACGCTCGTTTTTAGTTTCATTACTGATTTTACAATTAATTTACTTACTATATGTTCTGCAGATATTTATAAGAGCCAATTTTTAGTACCTGTCTCGTTCTTTATTATTCTAATGCCTTCCTCAATTCTACATTTTAAGCTTGCGCTTGAAGATGACTACAGTATCAGTCGAAGAGTTGCATATTTTATATCCCCCCCGCCCACACACAGTGCGGCCTAAGTTGCTTTAACAAGAATAATGAAGTCACCTTGTGAATAATAATTTCACTAGGCAACAAAGATTTTGTTACAGAAGACCAAATAGGTGCTCCTAGCTAATTTCGGTATGCTGATTTCAAATCTATAATTAGATTTTTGCTATCACGTCTAGATTTTGTGTAAAATGCAAATCACTTTTAGTAAAATTTTCTACCACGTCCAGATTTTAGTTTTAATCGGCTTAATGCCAGTAATATGAAACTTGCTTTTCAAGGTTAAAGCAATTTTTTTTGCCAACTATATACAAATTCGAACAATTTTTATAAATAAAATTTATCCCGAGTTGGCAACACTGAGTCAAGAGCATAGTAACGGGCAACGGCCCAACGGTCAGTCAAGCAGAACGGTTGTTGAAGCTCTCTGCTGATGAGCAAGTGACAGGTTGTGGTGACTTGTGTGTTTTTATAGCATTTGTTTTGTACTACGGTGTGTATTTCTTTTTATTTTGCACATCGTAATAATTACTTTCTACGTTTTTTCAGATATTGTATGGTAATTCAAAATGGCATCAAATAGACGTGCTTGTGTAAATCACCCAGACAACTTCTGCTTTGTCTGTGGACAATATACACCTAAGCCACAACGTAGAAACATAACAACAAAGATTAAACTTGCCTACAAGTGTTATTTTGACTAAGTTAGGAGACCAACAGAGGGACTGGGCACCACATATTTGCTGTGCACAGTGCAATGCAATGTTAATAGCTTGGATGAATGGTAAAAGAAAAGCTATGCCGTTCTCAGTCCCCATGGTTTGGCGTGAGCCGAAAAATCACTTCAATGATTGTTATTTTTGTTTGACAAAGATTGCTGGTTTCACAAAGAAAAACAAATCAAAGATCACGTACCCAAACTGCGAATCAGCAATGAAACCAGTACCACATGATGAAACAAATCCACCACCAGTTCCACCAGCAACGATAACAGACAGCAGTTCATCTGAAGATTCTGCTAGTGATATAGAAACAGGGAAAGATGGCATATATGTTCCAGATGCAAATATTTCCCCACATTTGTTAAGTCAAGCGGAGTTAAATGACTTAGTGCGCGATTTGGAATTACCAAAAGAAAAGGCAGAGTTGCTTGGTTCAAGACTTCAAGAATTTAATCTTCTCCAACCAAACACCAAAGTTTCCCATTTCCGCCATCGCCATTTGCAGTTTTCATCATTTTACTTACAGGAAGAAAACGTTTGTTTCTGCCACGATATCAGTGGTCTGATGCAAGGGATTGGCTGTCGCTATGATCCAAAAGAATGGAGACTGTTCATTGACTCTAGTAAAGCTAGCCTTAAAGCTGTATTACTGCACAACGGCAATGAAAAACCTTCAATACCTGTAGCACATGCCACTGGCCTTAATGAGACTTATGAATCGATGAAACTGCTGCTAAGACTCATCAAATATAAGGACCACACATGGAATATTTGTGGCGACCTTAAAGTTGTATCATTACTTCTTGGGTTACAGTTGGGCTACACAAAGCATATGTGCTTTTTGTGTCTATGGAACAGCAGAGATGACAAGAGCCACTACAAAAAACATGATTGGCTATCTAGAACTGATCATGATGTTGGTAAATACAATGTGAAACACCCAGCACTTATTAACCCTCAGAAAGTACATCTTCCACCACTTCACATTAAACTTGGCCTTATGAAAAATTTCGTGAAGGGTATGGATCATCAAGGTAGTGGTTTCCAATATTTAAAGGATAAATTCAAAGGAATATTGACAGATGCTAAGCTAGAAGCTGGAGTTTTCACTGGACCACAGATCCGCAGTGTCATCCACGACTCATCGTTTCCATCTAACCTAAATGAGAATGAACTAGGAGCATGGACATCTTTCGTTGAAGTTGTCAAAAATTTTCTTGGAAACCACAAAGCTGAAAACCACCGTAAACTCGTAGAAAACATGCTTAAATCTTATGAAATAATGGGATGCAGAATGTCTTTGAAAATTCATTTTTTACATTCTCATCTTGACTTCTTCCCGGCCAACCTTGGGGCTGTAAGTGACGAGCATGGTGAGCGCTTCCACCAACAGATCTCAGTTATGGAAAACAGATACCAAGGTAATTTCAACCCAAATATGATGGGAGATTATTGTTGGTTCCTGCAGAAGGAGAGCTCGTCATCCTACAAGCGACAAAGGAAGAGGACACACAAAGTTTCACTTAAGAACAGGAATTTGCCTTTCAGTAGTAACAACAAAATACTAACGCGCTTTGGGTGGATGGTTGGGCGCAGGGGTGGTAACTCCGCCAGCGGAATTCCGCTGTCTGTCTTAAGCCAGAATAAAGGAGGAAAGACATCCCTGTTCACTAATTATTTAAGTATGCTTAACATAAAACGTGGCACGGAAAAGTAGCTTAGACGGCTTTCGTAATAGAAGCGGGTGAGAAAAAAAATGAAAAATATGGGTTTTCGGTTACACAAAATCTGGACGTGATAGAGAAATTTTGATATCAGATCCGAAATCAGCATCAGCGCTTTAGTAGGAATCAGTAGTTCACGTGTCTGTAACAAAAAAAAAGTTGAAATTTGTTGCCTAGTGTAATATACCAAGAAAAATTATATTTCTTTGACGGCACTGTTAATGCCGTCAATTATCTGGAAATATTGCAGAACACGGTGTTGCCTGCACTTAAAAACCATCATACTTTTGAAAACATAATATGGCAACAAAATGGTACTCCATTACATTTCGAAAGAAATGTTCGTGCATTCTTAAAAGATAATTTTTCAGAATGGATAGGACGTCGTGGGATAATCGAATGGCCTCCTCGGTCACCGGACATAACCCCATGTGATTATTCAATGTGGGGTATAATCAAAGATAGAGTCTACGGCCAGAAACCTCGGGACTTCGATCACGTGAAGACTTTGATACGCCAAGAGTTCAAGACGTTGAATAATAACAAAGAACTGTGTCGCACTATCTGTTGTACAGTGGTTCAAAAATGCAACGTGTGTACTGAACATGATGGAGGACACTTCGAACAATTTCTGTAATAAATAATAATTATTATTCGTCACAAGATGACCATTATTCTCGGTAAAGCGACTTATGCAGCACTATATATATATATATATATATATATATATATATATATATATATATATATATATAGAGGCGGGGCCACCAGCTTGACCTCCGTGTGGAGAGACCAACACACGAAACAACATAAGGTTCATAAGGTATATATATATATATAATATATATATATATATATATATTATATATATATATTAGGTCATCCCATAAGTAATGTCGTTTTTAGATCGGAATTTGAAGGACAAAAAAAAAAAAAAAAAAAAAAAAAAAAAAAAAACGAAACTTTTTAATCTAGTATATATTTTCCATCGGAATCAATGATACTCTGCCAACGTCCTACAAGCTTTTCAATGCCATGTTTATAAAATTCAGGCGGTTTTGAGGCAAAAAAACGTACAAAGACGTGTGCAGGTCGTCTAAAGTACGTAGTATACGGTTTCTCGTCAAGATAGTTTTGCAGACTCCTGAAGAGATGATAATCTGAAGGCGCAAGGTCTGGAGAATATGGAGGATGTAGAAGTTTTTCCACCCAAGCTCCTCAATTTTTGCAGAAGTGATCCGAGCGGTATGAGGACGTGCGTTATCGTGGTGGAACACGATTCCTTTCCGATTAACCAAAGAAGGTCTCTTTTCTTTTTGTGCAGTGTTCAGTCGATCCAGTTGTTGACACTAGACTTGAGCGGTGATTGTTTGGTTGTGTGGTAAGGTTTCAAAGTGTATTACACCACCTTTATCCCACCAAACACTGAGCAACACCTTCCGAGGATGAAGATTTGGTTTTGGTTGTGGTGTCGCTGGTTCTCCGACACAAACCCACTGTCGACGGCGCTTAACAGTCTAGTATAGTATCCACTTTTCATCACCAATCACTAAACGGTGCAAAAACGGATCTTGGAGTTCACGGGAATGAAGAGCTGTGCTAATGTTTACCCGCACCCTCAGATTGTCGACCGACAATTCATGTGGCACCCATTTTCCTAACTTAGGCACTTTCCCGAGTTGTTACAAATGTCGATGGATGGTGGACGGGGATGAATTGAGTTTCTGGGCCAATTCTTCGACAGTTGTTGAACAGTCTTCTTCAAGTGCGGCTAACAGCAGGTCATCATCAAACTCAGCAGGGCGTCCAGAGCGTGCTGCATCTGTCAAACAGCAGTCACCATTCCTAAACTTTTGAAACCATCTTTGACATTTCTTCACATGCAGAATATCGTTGCCATAAACGTCCTGAATGTTTCGCGTTGCTTCAGTAGCACTATTGCCTTTTTTGAATTCGTAAAGCATTATATGCTTGATATGTTCTTCTGATACCGCCATATTTATGAGGGGCTCACATAAAGCAAAACACACGTCTTCACTGGTCAAGGTCTGTAAAGTATATAGCGAAATACGATAGATCTCCTCTTAGATATAACCGGAAAATTTATGTTTAAACCGAGTAGGATTAGTTTAAACTTAATCTATCGTAAAAAACGACATTACTTATGGGATGACCTGATATATATATATATATATATATATATATATATATATATATATATATATATATATATATATAGGGTGTCCCATAAGTCCAGCATCATAGGAGAAATTCACATTTTTCTATTTCTACAAACCATAATTCATATTTTTCTCTTTCTACAGGCCATAATGTCTGTGAGCAAAGAAGAACGAATCCAGATAATTCTACTCATAGGAAATCGGAGTCAAAGAGAGGCCGCTGCCGAATTTAACAGACTGCATCCAGGCCAATAACACAGAGTTGTGTTAGCAGACTTGTTGCAAAGTCTCTGACTCCTATTTCCTATGAGTAGAATTATCTGGATTCGTTCTTCCTTGCTCACAGACATTATGGCCTGTAGAAAGAGAAAAATATGAATTATGGTTTGTAGAAATAGAAAAATATTAATTTCTCCTATGATGCCGGACTTATGGGACACCCCGTATATATATATATATATATATATATATATATACAGGGTGGGCGGAAAGTAGCTCCCTATTTTGGATTGGTAAAAAATACGTATATTATCCATTTATTTCAGAAGAAATAATATGAAAAGGTAGGCATACATGGTAGGTTTTCTCTAAAATTCAATGTGGGCTCCAACTCTTTCCACCAGCTTCTGGAGCCGCCCAGGAATGGCGTCCACTGACTTTAGCAGGAACTCCGGCGGGATGGAGGACATGACTTCCCGAATTCGGTCCTCCAGTTCTTCCATTGTCCTCGGTTTGGTGCGGTAGACTTCTTCCTTTACCCACCCCCAAAGAAAGAAGTCGCACGGTGTCAAGTCGGGGCTCCTGGCTGGCCATTGATGTGGACCACGACGACCCATCCAACGCCCAGGGAAGTGGGCATCCAGCCACTCACGGACAACAAGAGCGAAGTGCTGAGCGGTACCTTGCTATGTTGCGAAACGAGGTCTGGCCGGTTGTCAGCACATGGGAGAACATCGACGATCTGATATTTATGCAAGATGGCGCCCCTCCGCACTTCGCTCTTGTTGTCCGTGAGTGGCTGGATGCCCACTTCCCTGGGCGTTGGATGGGTCGTCGTGGTCCACATCAATGGCCAGCCAGGAGCCCCGACTTGACACCGTGCGACTTCTTTCTTTGGGGGTGGGTAAAGGAAGAAGTCTACCGCACCAAACCGAGGACATTGGAAGAACTGGAGGACCGAATTCGGGAAGTCATGTCCTCCATCCCGCCGGAGTTCCTGCTAAAGTCAGTGGACGCCATTCGTGGGCGGCTCCAGAAGCTGGTGGAAAGAGTTGGAGCCCACATTGAATTTAGAGAAAACCTACCATGTATGCCTACCTTTTCATATTATTTCTTCTGAAATAAATGGATAATATACGTATTTTTTTACCAATCCAAAATAGGGAGCTACTTTCCGCCCACCCTGTATATATATATATATATATATATATATATATATATATATATATATATATATATATATTATATATATATCCTGAATTAAGAAATGAATAACACTAACAGATTTAAGCAAAGCCAAGAGGTATAGTGGTAATATATGAAGAGTGGGAGGTGCTGGAAGTCCAAAAGATGAGGAAAGTGTTGCTTTGTAAGCACTTAGAATATCGGCACAAGCGTTGACGATTGCTTCTCGAGCGTCAGACATCTGAGAAGACAGACACTTATCCACAGCCATTTTAGCCAAAAGAGCAACGATAGCTTGCTGATCTGCCGAGTTTACAATATCGTGGATGTTCGGCGAAACTGGCAGACATAAAGTGTGGACACGAATTCGCCTTTCTCCTGTAAGTGAAATTTTTATATAAATCTTAGTTACGTAAATTAATGCAATGTTTACATAATCATGCGCAAAACATGATGAAAATATGAATAGTGACTAATTTGTTTTTCGCATTAATATGAATAAATAATGGTTTACCTCGACTGGATGTATAAAGGAGAGCAGCTTGAAAACAAGCTTGTTTTATATTATGTAGAGGCTCTTCAATGCTAACTTGCATAGCAAATCCTGCATCTGGATTAATATTCGGCAGGGAAAGTAAGTCGGTGGATCGGACAAAAAAGTTTCCATGGAAGTTAGTAATTGCTAATCCTCTTGTTGCCCTAAAATAGAAAAAAAAATGCACGATTAAAAAACCACACCACACCACATTCTTTTCACCATTTATTAGAAAATTAGACGTTTTGGAAGCTCAACCTCCATATTCAGTAGCTAGGAAGATAAAGAATCATGACCCAAGTTGCGTTTCTAACATGATTATGTAAAATTACATAATTATTAAATATTAACATACACAACACATAAGACAATGTTCTTGGTATAAATGCAGATTTTCAACAAACGACAATAATAATTAAAATAAACTAAAATATTTCTAACTTAACAACATTGTCATAATTATTCAGTAAAGATTTCACTTTATTAATGTTGAGAGACTCCATCACTCTCAAACCTAAAAGTTATGGGTTTGATTTATAATCCTTAAGCATTCTTTCTTACTGGATGATTGGTTGTTCTCAATACAATCTAATAGCTGAATGAGAAGGATTGGGCAGGAGCAGACCAGTTCACGTTTATACCCCGTATTAATCCACACCGAAAGTGAATTGGAAGCGTGCTAAAAATGTACGATGCTTGGCAGCTATCGTAAATATATTTGTAAATAACACGAGACTTAGTCTGCTCTGGACTACCCTTAAAATTAGAAAATGAAGGAAGGAAGGAATAGCAGTGTTTCACCGGCGCTTCGACTGCCGAGGTCATATCGCGCCGAAACTAAACTAGAGAGAAAATGCGAGAAAATGGCGAGAGAAGGATCAGTTCGAGAGAGAAAAAGCACAAGGAACAGCAAAGGGAACAAATTATACCAGAGACACTAAATAGAGAGGAGGCCAATCTGACGGAGAACGGAGAAGATAGTGTCCTTCGGTACAGGCGTGGAATGACTTAACAAAAGAGGAAGAGTAGACTAGACTCTGAATGGCAAAAGAGGTAAAGGAACAGGGAGCAAGCAACAGCGTAGTTAGGACAAACAGAGTAAGTGTGAAATGGAGAGGAGAGTACCGCAAGGGCATAATGAGGGAAGGTCCCCCATCGTAAGATGGCCATGCGTGAGGCGAGTATGACCAATACGCAGGCGCATCAGCGCGGTCTCAAAACGTCGATCACGCTGACAGGAGGAGGGCCACAGACGAATCGAGGGCTTCAAGGCCTACAGAAAATTTCTGGGCACGTCCTCCCACTGGCGTTGCGCCCCCGGCAAAGGAATGCATCCCAGAAAACCCGCGAAATTCGACGCTGAAGGTACGTGTTGGTGTCAAAAGGCAGGGAGGGTACCACCTTCGCGTAGCGTCCGCGAGTTCGTTGCCCGTGACACCAACCTGGGAAGGTAGCCAGCAAAAGGCGACCTACTTACGGCGTAATGAGAGAGAGACAAGCTAGTCCTGGATCTGTCGCACTAGTACGTGCAGGGAGACAAGAGAGGACAGGGCCTCAAGGGCGCTACAGGAGTCTGAATAAATAAAGGTCGTAGAGGAGGAGTTGAGAGAGAAATCGAAGGGCTAAGAGAATAGCTGAGAGCTCCGCCGTGAAGATAGAAGCCGCTGGGAGGAGGAATAGTTACGGGAAGGCTGCCGCGCAACTCGCTCCAAATGGCGGGCGAGAGCCGTCAGTGAACAAGGGAATAGAATCAGAATGGGAAAAGGAATAAAATAGAAACAATTGTTAGAGGGCGAGAGGGTGGAATTGTGGTTTCGATATAGCAGAGAGGAAGGAGCAGATATAGAGGAGAGGAAGGGTCCACAGGGTAAAGGTAGAAAGGGGAGAGGGAAGCACTCGCCTCACCACTCCAAGAGAAGACAGGACGTGGGCCATCCGAAGACCAAACGGTTGAACCAAGTGGGGACGGCGGTTAAAGCAGTTTGAAATAGAAAGACCGAAGAAGGATTGGAAGATTGGGGTGAGGAAAAAAAACTGTTGAACGCGAAAGAGGCATTTTAAGCTCTCTAAGGTACGGTGAACATCTAACAGGGGATGGACACTTTCGGGATACTGACAATAGGAGGACCGGAAAGCGCCAGTGCTGATGCGTACATCCAGGGATCGGATAGGGTTCAGCATGCGAAGGGCAGACGCAGGGTCGGAGGAATAGGCTTGACAGCCATAATTCAACTTACTTTGGACCAGTGAGTGGTAGAGCCACCAAAAGATGCGATGGTCTGCACCCGAATTGGTATGGGAAAGGAACTTCAGAAGTGTGAAAGTCTGAAGATACAAAGCCTTCAGATGGGAAATTTAGGACAAGCGGAAATCGAGTACAAGACCCAGAATTCGAGTTTCGGGAACAGCTGGAAGTGGCAACCCATAAAGAGAGGGAAGGGACGGCAGTGCAACGGCGGTGACAACAAAAATGCATCACCACCGGCTTAGATGGAGAAAAGCGAAACCCATAGGGCATGGCCCATCTGGAGGCGGAATCCAGAGCCGGTTGGAGACGCTCAAGGAACGGGGGACAGGGAACCGGAGCAATAGATGACAAGGTCATCGACATAGAGGGTGGCCGTAATCCCCGAGGAAGAGTCGTCACCACGACGTCATCGATTGCCAAAGCGAAGCAGATGACATTCAGGACGCTACCCTCGGGAATCCCTTCTTCCTGCAAGTGCAGAGAAGAGAAGGAACTACCACCTGAACACGAAAGGAGAAAAGACAAAGTTGGAGATGAAAGCAGGCAGAAAACCTCGAAAACCCAGGAGATAAAGTTAATGCCATATGCCTTCTCTAAATCAAAGAAACTGCATAGAGGTGACACCACTCTGCAAACGTGACACGGACTGCAGTCTCCAGCTGAACCAAAATGTCAGCGGTGCTACGGCCCGAGCGAAAACCGGTCTGCGTGGGGTAAAGTAAACTATGGCGTTCGAGGTCCCACACCAGACGGCAGGAAACAATCTTCTGGTGAGGGCTATTGGACGGTAGTTAAAAGGGAGACGTCCGGTCTTCACCGGGCTTAAGAAAGGGGAGTACTACTGCCTCCCTCCAACAGGAGGGGAAAGTACCCTCCACCCAAACCCAATTATAGAGGGTGAGTAGGAAGAAGAGAGCCGACGGGTGTAGGTGGCGAATCATTTCAAAATGAATGCCGTCAGGGCCGGGAGCAGACTTGCCGCAAGAATCGAGCGCAGAGTGGCTCCAACATTTAAAAAGAGATGGTTGTAAGGGAAATTACTGGGGGTCTGGAAAAGATGAGGGGAACGAGTGAGCAAAGCCTTATGCCGAAGGAAAGTGGGATCAAGGTGATCATGTGGGAAGATGGAAGCAAAAGACAAGGCCTGGGGAGGGTGAGAGGAAGGTTTATCGGATATCTTCCGAATCTTGTTAGACATTCGGGAAGAGGGTGTGCGAGAAGCGAGGGAAGAAACGTAGGTTCGCCAGGAAAGGCAGCGGGCTTCACGGACCGTGCGACTGGCTTGAGCCCACACACGTTTAAAAGCTATTGAATTAGCAAACGATAGGTTGCGCTGAAGTCGGTGAAACCACAAAGCTGCGAACGACCGCAGCACGATCGAGAGGTAATTGATTTAACAATGAAAAATACAACAGGAGGAGCCAATAGAGATGGAAATGAAGAAGCCACAGAAACGGACCTCCAAGACCGACGATGTCCAGGATGTGGTCAAGGAGTTCAAAGCAAAGTTCAAAATTAAGCGTCAGAAAGAAAGATGGAAAAGAGAGAAAAAAAACAAGAGGCGAGCCGGGTCTCCAAACGGGTCCAATGGTCCACGAAGGCAAAGAAAGCCCTTACATCAGAGAAAGATGTATTCCCATATGGGCCAAAGAGGGACGCGCCCAACAGCTCCGGACAAAGCGAAGGGAGGCGGGAGGGATGTAGAGACGGGATGAAGAGAACAGGCGGAGGAGGGAGAGAAAGCAGGGTTGGCAAAACCCAGCAAAAAACCAGTTGGGTTTTTGTCAACCCTGAAAGAAAGGGCGAGGGGACGGGGAAACAGAGCAGGGAAGTTTGGCAGAAGGGGGCCAAACACATGGAACTGCCGTTCTCCCGTTAACGGAAAAACGGAGGAGAAGTGAGGCCACAGGAGACAGCTGTTGTGCATATGTAGGCAGGAATGGCAACTAGGGTTTCAGGAGGATGGGTAGACGGACAAGATACTACAAAGGTAGAGCAAATGGAAACAGTGGTATGGCAGTGAAAGTTCGGGGCGGATGGAAAACACGAGGAATGACGACGACGAGAAAGTCAGCGTAGAGGTCAGAAGTGGGAAGCGGGTAGACGAGGCCAGAGCAGGTCTGGAATGAAAGGATGAGGAGCCCAGAAGGGCCAGAAGTTCGACACGGAAGAGGGTGGAGTCTGAGCAAAGTGACTCCCGGACGAACGAACCGGGACTGAATACACACGAGCCCTCGCCTCCTGAAAGCTAATCTTGTTATATTCCCGGACAGACAGGACCTCTAGCTCAAGTAAGTAGTTCGCACAGGAGGAAGAGGCGACGGTATGGTCACTATCACAGTTTGCACAGGAGGAAGAGGCGGCGGTATGGTCACTCCGACTGCTTGTACAACGGAGAGGATTAGAGCAGAAAGTTCATGTGTGGGGACGCGCAATTCACACAAACACCTGGTGCACTGCAACATGTCTTACTGACGTGCCCGAACCTCTGGCAAGTAAAGCACCGACGGTGGACTGGGAACAGGAGGTAACTGGCCATGATTTTCTCGGGTAACTGGCGAAAGTCAGAATCAACAAGGGAGATGGAACCTTTGGACCCTCAACCATAACCGGAGAGACGGTAAACACGGGTCATCTTCTGAGAAGATCCAACTCAGTATTCTAAGAGACGAGGGACATGAACCACACCCGTACAAGTGTTAAAGGGAGAGTAGGGAGAGCAGTCCAAGAAAGCAGATGCGAGGGTAGAGAGGGACGAAACCTTCCGGTACTAGGCCATAGAAGAGACTTCCACAACCAGGGGAGTCATCGTTCTGGGACCACATCTCACGGGGATCGCCGCAACGGAAAATAAAGTCATCATAAACTTCGAAAACGTCACGCTGCGAGAAGGGAGGAGAGGCGGAAGAACGGAGAACCAAAATTCGAGGGTAGTCAACATCAGAGCCGACGGCCTCTGCAAAGGGGTCGAGAGCCATGTGGGGAAAAACGACCGAGATTTCGTAGAACGAGGAGAACGCGAGTGACTCGCAACCAGAGGGGGCTGACCCCTGAAGACGCGGGCTTCCAGTGGAGAAGACTCGAGGGCCTGGTCGCCCACCACCCAAGTGCTAGTAGAAGAGTGAATTGAATCCACAAAAGTATCGAAAAAAGAAAAGGGATTCAGGGGACGCGAAGAACTGCCTACTGCCAAGCGCAAACTACAGAGGACGGCAGTACTTCGTTCCAGGAGCACACCGTCGTTTTAAAAATGGGGTCCCGTAATATGAAAGTCTGCCCCCAACGGCTCAAAGACCCCAGACCCCCAATCGCACCAGCCTGGACAGTGGACACCCAAAGACGCCACCTCCAGAGAGCAGCCCTGGATACCCGTACTGGAGCCAAAGTTCTAGTGGCTTTTAGTCCGGCTCCCCCAGCAGCCTGTCCGACAAGAATGACTCTTACGGGGCTCAGCCCCCGTCAGCGTAGCCCACTAGGTAAGAACACGTAAGGCCCCTGCCACGACAAGGTGGCTAGCTCGGGGGGAGGGGGTTAGAAAATGAGGATATTCTAAAACAATTAACATTTATACCTAAGCCTTTAAGGCTACGTTTAAGGGCTCGTGTACAAATGTGTTTAGATTTTTTATGATAAATATAAACTTAGCTCAATTAATACATTAATTTAGAGAGCTTTTAATTTATGTTCAAATGATCAGGTTTTCCACAATGAAATAATTTTCCTTAAAGCATTTTTGTGATAATTATCCAGGTTATATTTCTCATAAATTATTGAAGAAAGTATTAAACTAAATTCATTCTTGTACAAAAACCAGTAACAGTGCCTATACAAATAGTGTACTTCGAGTTTTCCATATTTGGGTCACTAGTTTTAACATTTGAAAAATGTTATAGTAAACACTATGTAACTATTATCCTCAAATTGAATTTAGTTTGATTTTTGTTAGTTTTAAACATCCTCATTTATTAACTTTACGAATAGCTGCCAAGCATCGTATATTGATAGCACACAGCTCCAATTCACCCCCCCTAAGTGTGGATCAACGAGAACTGGTCTGTCCCTGTACAATCCTTATGATTCAGCTATTAGTTTGCATTCAGAAATAACCACCCATCTAGTAACAAAGAACAATTTTAGAATAATGAACCAAACCCTTAACACTTCAGGTTTGAGAGTGATGGAGTGTGTCTACATTAATAAAGTGAAACCTTTACTGAATAATTATGACAATACTATTATGATGTAATATTTATAGATTAATCATGTTAGAAATGCAGCCATGGTCATAATTCTTTTTTTTACAGCTAATGAAGATTGAGGTTGGGCTTCTGAAATGTTTAGCTTTTGAATTAAAAAAGTGAAAAGAATGTTGGTTTCTGCTACTGTATTGCCGTTCTTTGTACGAATTCGGGTTCCGAAGAATGAATCGTTAACATATATATATATATATATATTTTGGGCGGGTTGATATTTTGTATTCAAAAGAGAGACATTGTGGGGGTTGGGTTTCGTATGGGTCACAGTAGTTACTAGGGGTTAAAACCGGTATTGACAAAAACTGCTATTGTAAAATTTAGGCAATTTAGTCCTCCGATGGCCAAATAAACTGTTTTTGGAGGATTCGGAGAAAAAAAAAGTTTCGGGGTATTTTGCAGTTAACCTCTTTTTTTCGTTTTCTATTCCTTTCTATCAAAGAAAACTATTTATTGCACTAGCTTTAAGAGTGATTCATTCAACTGTAGCCATTTCTTCAACAGAGTGGGAAATTATTGAAAAACTTTATGACACCTTACCTCCTGTTGAAATAATTCTTAAAGGGTTATGCTCGAAAGAAAAATCACTCCTGACAGCTGAATCATCAATGAAATTTATTTCAAAGAAACTAGGAGAGAAAAATAATCCAATAGCAAAAGAGTTAAAAGATTGTCTTAGAAATCGTTACATTTCAAGAAGACAGCAAGACATTGTAGGTTTAATCAAATATCTTCATAATCCCGAAGTTTTAAAAGTTCAAGAAGGAAAGTTTTTCTGTTCCATCAAAATTAGTTCTCAAAAGAACTGCAGAAAGGCTCCATAAAAGACTTTTCCCTAAGAATGTGGTTGATTTGGAGATAGAAATGGAAGAACAGGAATTTCCATGTAACCCTGAAAATGTAGCTGCAAATAAGACTGAAGTGGAAGCAGATTCATTACTGAGTGAATACATGCAAGAAATGGACAAACTAGGAAAAGTGCCATCTAAAAAAAATTCCATTGATTTTGATGTTACTAATGAATTTAAAAGCTTGGAAGTTACTTTACAGAGAAGTGAGAATTTAGAGAAGCTGTACAAGGCACTGCTTTCAATTAAACCTACAAGTGCAGAATCAGAAAGAGCCTTTTCTGCTGCAGGCCTATTTCTAACGAAACTGAGATCAAGTCTATCTGAACAATCCCTAGATGCTCTTTGTTTCCTCAAAGCATACTTTCAAAATCAAACTAAGAAATAAATATTTAGATACTAATAATTTCTATCTACCCCAGTAGTTGTATAATAATATGCTAAAAAAAATTCAAATAATATTTTTATTACAATTTAGTAATTTACTGTATAAACTTTTTCGAATAGAATGCCATCTATTTGGAGTTGGGTCATTAATTTATAGTAAATATGGTGAGTACTGCAAGTCCCTCAGACTTGTGGGAGGGTTGGTAGGGTGGCACCATAATAAATCAAAATAAATTATTTTTTTCATAATACCGGTATCAATACCGGGATTAGCATAATTGCCTCCAAATACCGGTATTGAAAATTTTCGATATTATGCAAGCACTAGTAGTTACCCAGTAAAATATTTCGCGTATCCTAAGTCTCCTACCCCCGGCACAAATTTTCGATTTTTAGTTTCAATTTGCCAAAATGTACATTTTTCAGTAAAATCTCAGATAAAAATTGTTTCAGCTGTGTTAAACTCATTTTTTTATTTTTTTATTCAAACTCAAAGAAAATGACATTTTGTGTTTTTGAGTATATACTATATATTAAGATAAAAAATAAGGAACAAATTAATGAATTACATAACATTTTTGAGAAATTAAACAGAACTTGTCTTCTACAAGAAAAAGAAAAAACATTACCTAATGAAGTGGTCTTTTGCACGATGCATAAACTTAAGCTATTTTGAAAGTAACACTGCATGTTTATTTATTCCACTGTCCTTTCCATTCAAATTTAGGCAATCTTTGTCGTGATTCCAGTAGGTTAAGAATATATTTTTGGCGATTTCTTAGCCAATTCGTACAACAGATGCATTCGTGACTAGATTCACAGCGCTTTCTACTCCATGGCTGGGTAAAGGAAAGGCTGGTATTTTGAGTGGTTCTTGTCTTGCTAACAAAAGTTCCTTAATGCTAAAGTTTCTCAGAAGTGGAGGCGGATAAATTACCTCTTTCTGCCAATCAATTATTTTAGTGAAGTCAAGTCTGAAGAATCAAAATTAAGAGTTCAAGGTAGGTCAAGGTTTCTTGATCCAGAAAATGTAGTTCTTGAGAGAATGATTCTCTGGATTGCAACCTCCATAACTTCTCTTCTTGAGTCTATCATCGATAGTAGAATTTTTTGAGGTTAGCAAAGTATGATTTATTCTGAAACACCAGTTCCATGATCAATCTGTATTTCTCCTTCAAGTTGCGCAGCATATACCCTAAGTACCAAAAGTTAGATGATCCATCAGATGCCAGTAGATGTGACTTAACCCAAAACCATCCTGAGCATAAGATAGCATAATTTCTACTAGATCTTTGATTGGATTTGTTGTTGACACAGAGTCTAAGAATTCTATTTTGCTCTAGTTAGCCAACGAGCATGATGAATTGTACAAGGAGATCTTTGGAGACATTTCCAGATTGAACAGCTAAGCACACTGTAGATACTTTTGGTTACTGCTTAAAGCATTATCATCATCAGATGGATTTCATGAATGTTTTCCTTTAACAGGAGAAAAAGCAACCATTTCCAGTTTTGTTATATCAGTTTTCAATTTATTTCCAATTGAACCCTTGAAAGTACTTGGGCCTGTTGTTTTTCTCTCCATTGCCTCGTAGACGTGCCTGAATGGTAGTTCGTTCATATGAAGAAGGCATACCAGCCACTGAACAGACCTATTCAGATAGATTTCAACAATCTTTATTACTCCACCGATTCTTCCAGTGTTCACAACAGTGCCATCACATAGTAAAGCTTTTAGAGTGTCTGAACTTTCCGAGTCCACTATGACAGTAAATCGGCTCTTCTGCTACACAACAAGCATTTCCATGATCAATATAGATATTTCTAGGCTCTTTAACTCTCGTAATACTCTTCTTTGATCTAGCCTGCGCTGGTTAATGTGTCTCTTCTCCCATCAAAGCCAATGCATTCTATTCCTATATTCTCCGATTTAACCCTGGTACTCAATTTTTTACCTACTCGTGCTCTTTCCTTCTCCAGCTTCTTTCTATCAATCATGTTGCCCTGATCCAGGATTCCCATATCTTTCAAAGCAGCATTAACAATTGCTGCTGCTGCTGCCCTGCAACTCACTCTCTAACAATCTGCAGTCACTGCCAACTCTTCATAGGTATATCTGTTCTGCAAATTCTCTAACTCTATAATCAGGCACAAAGTCGGTCTCTACCTCCATGCTCTCAGCACTGGCTGCATCCTGTGATGTTGAAAAGACAACTCTGATAGCTTCAGTCAATTCTGCTTGTGATCTCATTTGGCGTTCGTGCTCTTTTTGAGCTCTAGCAATATACCTTTTCCGCATCAAAGCAGCTTTTCTATCAATTGGCCCCAGTTGGTTTAATCTTTGCTTTTGTCCTACAAAAGAATCCGACTCGGCAATTGTTATTTTATCCTTGCATTGGCAGACATTTCTATCAATCCTTTTATCGTAGCAATCACAGGTACATACATCAAACATAGCATCATACTCAAACATTTTGTTCAAATCTCTCATCTCTTCAGTTTATAGGAACCTTGTTCAACTTTGAGGCTGCTTCTATCACTAACAACTTTCTGAAAGATTCCACGAGTACTTATTGTAGGGAAAGAGAACCTTCTCTCCAAGTGGTTTCAACGTCTATTGCGACTGTTACAACATTCAATAAAAGTAATCAATTTACATGATTCAGCCTCTTCTCATTGTCGCACAAAGTTATAGTGTCTCACAACATCTGCTTTTGTTGGTGTCATAGCTGCTGGAAACTCAGAAGGATGTCTAAAGGCTGCATTTAACAACTTTTTTCTTTTTGTCATGATAAATTATTGGTTATTAAGTCAAATTAAACTTAAAAACCAATAGTTTGAATCAATAACCATTAATCAATAATAATTTCACTTAATCAAAATATATGAAACAAATAATTTTTTGCAAAAAGTACTCAAAAAATTAGGGTTGCCAGACTTTTTTGCACATTTGAGAAATTTGGCCATGAAGTGGCCAATCCAGCAACCCTACATAAAACAAAAAAAGTATCCATAAATAATGATGATACTCATTTGCTTTAAATAAGGGCAAATAAGGTCTTCTAGCTTAATTTTAACGTATCTTAAAATGATGTTCAGAATAGGTTCAAAGCTTATTATGAAATCTCGGCTAGAAGAGTGGGGAAAAAGGAGGGACTATGTGCGAGGGGTACAGGGGATCGCACATAGCTCAACTTTTGATATGTTATTTGTTAACCCAAATGAAAACCCTCAGATAGTGTCGTTTTTAAAAAAAAGCCAAAAAAAAAACTGTTTTGACCAGCCCTAAATTATATATATGAAAAATGCCAATACTATTTTTATTCATTCAACTAAATCATTACAAGCTTTATTTGATAAGAGGTTTCTTCTGAAATTACCTAATTCTCATCACGGCTTCAAACCCAACCTTTCTCGTAAGGTATCGAATGAGAGTGGACTTAAACTGCTCCACGGCAGCAGGATTCTTCATGACACTGAACCCAGGGAAGTGGAAAATACAACCCCCTGAGAACTTGCTCACGCCACTCAATGTCGCCATGTCAATATAGTGAGAATTGAAAGTGAAGAGGTCAACAGCAACCTGAAATTAAGCCAAGCATTGTAATACAAGCTCTGTATCCCCCTTCCTTACCCAAACGAAATGGAAAATTTGGACACAATCTATGGAGTTACGAAATAAAAAGGTACTCCGACTTTATTTATGACATCTTACATACGTTTGCCGGAGCGGAATAATACGAACGATGGCATTAAGCATTATGCCTACTTCAGCTGAACTGGAAAATATCAGCAATAACTATTTCGAATTTGAAGTTGTTCAACGTGTCTTACCTGTTGTCCTGAACAATCCAACGCTAGCTTTTTGTAAAAGTCCGTCGCCGGTCCTAGATGACTAATGTCTTTCGCCGACCTTTGATTAGGATCTTCACGTGGTTTCAGAGCACCTGGTCCAATTGTGGGCAACGTGGTAGCCATCACAGATATTCTTCCGCCGATTGGAGACTGACGTAGGATGCGAGAAAAAAGTAAAAGCGAAGATGAAAACATTAAATTTTTCCCACATTTCAAATATTACATCAAATTCTATATCTTTCACTCACTATTAATTTATAAGCAGCAGTCAGAGCAGTCCCTAAGGCTGTCTGAGTACGACACGTGTTTGCGTGAGTGGCCGGAAGGGTGACCAAAAGTTCCTCAATTAGACTACGACTTTCCTCCAGATTGACTAAGAGGTCTTGGGGGCTTGGAATAAATATGTCACTTATTTCTCCCACCTCGAGCATCTGCACACTTTTCTGACCTGAAACAGCATTAATTTCAAGGTTTTATTATTATTATTATTATGCATGATATCACAACACATATTTTATTCAGGATGAAATAAATCAGTAGCCTTAGTTGAAGATTCAGAATTATGAATAACTATAAGCCGCTGAATATTTCTAAAACACGTCTGAATAAATTAATTATGCATTTATTACCTTCACCCATTAAGTAAAATTGTAAAGTTGTTGAAAATGTGATAAATCCAATCATAGTTCGTCTGTCTCCCGGTATTTTGTCAAGAAATGCGAGCAGTGTTTCACAAACAACCTATGAGAAATTTGCAAATTAAGTAAAATTAAAAAAAAAAATAGGGACAAATGAAACTTTTCGAAGCCTGCAAATATTTATGTAAAAGTACATGAAGTGCTCATGAAAATAAATGTTGTATAGTAAATATACATCAGAACTATATTTAGATAAGCTAAGTTGGTCTAATTTCTCATTAAATCTACCTACTCCATTTTATTAAGAGAAAAAATTAGACAACCTAGAAAATGAGAAAGCTGTATGATCATTCAGTCACTGAAACTACCTGTAAGTCGAACGGACAGTGACAAAGAAACGTGTGTGTGTGTGTGTGTGTGTGTGTGTGTGTGTGTGTGTGTGTGTGTGTGTGTGTGTGTGTGTGTGTGTGGCTAAAGTACTATAAATTGCTATTCTCTAATATCACAGAATTCACAACAGCTATGCTTAATAAATTTAAATTTTTGTCCGTCATTCTAATACGGGTCTACTTCTGGAAAAGTGGAAGAAGTGGGAAATGCACTAAATCTGGAACAAATTAATTCGTCTTTGATACAATACTCGCAATATATATTTAAAATATTTTTTGCTTTCATGGGTTTAACATTTTTTTATATATAATATACTCCTACTGTAAATGATCCTTGACTTTGTCCAACTGCAAACTTTAATAGTTTGTTCCTAATCCAATTAAATACATTTTTATATTTCACTAGACAATGGTGTTTGTTATTTAGACCTACTTTCTTCTCATAATTAGTTCTTAAACATTGCTATTAAATTTACCTTCAAATATCCAGTTTCTATAGCCTGCCTGGAGACATCCAAGACGTACAAATAGGTGGCTGGTTGGGGCGGTCGAAGCATGTACTCTTGAGGAGCGATGAATTCAATTGTCGCTTCCCTCACTTCGGGTCTTCTAGAAGGATCTCCGTACGTTCGAGTGAGCTACATTGATCGTTAAGAAGAAGCATTTATCAGAAAATAGTGAAGGAATGTATTGTGTGTATTTCTTTTTTTTATAGCTTTCGACATTAAGAAGTAAATTTTAATTCCAACTAAGGGCTGTACACACGTTATTGTGAAATACTTTGCAAAAGTAGATTTAAAAACAGGGTTAGAATAAAAACTTCAATGACATTTTTTTAATATCTATCACTGACAATGATGCACAGTAGATACAAAGAGCACGAGCTTTTAAAATGCGCAATAATTAGATTAGTTTACGACAAAAAGTTATAATATAGTTCACTAACTTTTGATTGAACAAAACCTAATCACTATACTGTAGCTACAACCTCTTAAAAGTAATATCTGACTCAAATGAAGAGAAAAACAAAAATTTTAAGACAAAAATATTTAATTTAAACCAATTTATTACTCACAGGGTCGAAGAGAAACTCATCTGGAATTTCATTCACTCTGTAGCATAAATTACATTCCCATCTCCTATCTCCCTTGAAAACTACAAATGGATTGATGTACGTCCGACAGCTTCGACACCTCACAATTGTGTTGCAACTCACAACCGCCAAGTGCTGCTGAGAATAAGAGTGCTGCAATATGTTTTAAGGAGAGAATATTATAACAATGAAAATAAAAGAAGCGAGTTTTCGACAATCACCAAAAAAGGCAAGAACCGAATTTCAAATGTCAAATCAGGAATAAAACCTATTAACATACAATCCAAAATGCTGTAACTGGAAGGCCACCAAAACAGATTCACTGACCTAGCAAATACGTTACAATCGCAGTATTTTAATAAAGCTTTCGGAATAGGCAATAAGCAATCTTGTTCCAAAACTTACACTTAATGATAAAAAAAAAAAATTGCTCACGACAAATTTGCCTAAACTGCAGAAAAAGCATAGCTTAATTTTCAAAAGAATTTGCAATAATTATTAGAACAACACCTTCACAATTTGATATACTTTACTTTACTTAGCATATTTATTTGAAGTCTCCATAAATGCAAACAATTTGAGTTAAAAAAAAAAAAGCAACTACACAGCACAAAAGCTTTACAAATCTGCAATAATTAGAATAAAGATTTTCCAATTTATGGTATTTTTCTTAAAATTTGAGTGACAACAAAAAATCATCAAATTTACAGATTTCACATAGCTTCAGAACAATGTTTTCATACTAAGGACCCCTTCTAATCTTTGCCATCCCAGAATGGACTCGAGTGGAAACTATACCTATAGGCCTAAATAAGCACTGTCCAGTTCAGAGAGTCTAAAAACTAGACTTCAGTGACAGTATTAGTAAAAGAGTTCAGACCCTGAAGTTTTAAATAATCAATGGAAATTCATTAGCATGTACAGTAAAATTTGTCATTTTATATATGATGATGACGTTGAGCAAAAAGTAAATGATTTTAGCTACAAATACCCCATTCATGGATTAAGAGAAATAATGCATGACAACTTGAGGATAAAAACATTTCAGTAGATTTGGAGTTTTGCAAAGCAATAATTTATGGTAGTTATTGTTTTAGGCTAAACACTACCACGAAAATTATAAATTATTTTATTATGGAATAGCAACTTACTAAAAGAGGGAAACATGTGAAGAACTCGTTTAGTGCTTTTGATTTATAAAAATAAATTACTATTATCATGAAATGTAACGAATGGAAGCACGTTTTTATTTACATTTTTTTTTTAATAACTAGAGAAAATTATGATGACAAATGAAAAGCATGACAAAAATATTTTGTTATTCATATTATTTTGCATGCAGCTTAAAAGGTACAAATTAGATTAGGATTTTCTAATCAGAAGTACTGTATATAAATAAGATGCTTTTTAAAACCAAAGATCATGTGCTTGCTTGAATAAACCAGGCTGTTCACATAAAATGTAGAAAAAAAATGTAGAAACTTGACTTTTGAAAAATAGGAAACAGATTTTTGCATTCAAAATACTCACAAATAACTAAGAAATATTGGTTACCCATATCATAGGCTCCTATACAGAAATGTGTAGTACAAACATAATTATTAAAAGTAATAAAGTAAAGTAAAGCTTTACTTTGTATAATAATTCAAACTTGGGTTTTCAAAGTTTTAAAATGACTTAACAAGGGTGTAAACTGAACATTAAAGCAAAAACCTTGCCAAAACAGTATGTTGTAAAAATTATCACTAGAAAAATGGGGCTGGCTAACCATGAGGGCAGGCACAGCCCACACCAAATGACTGAATTGGAAGATTAGCTATGAAGTTACATCTCCTTTGTCCCTTTGACAGGTATTTGGTAAAGGTTAAAGTTAAGATGAATAAAAAATAATTATAATTCTTTTATTTACTAAATAGGACTTAAATGTTGTTAATTTCATACTCATTATTATTATTATTATTGGTTTTGTTTTAATTGACCCAAAGAAGAGTCTGGTGCTAATTTAAAATAACTTAAATTTTTCTAATCATGCTGGGCACTAGTTTATTATTAACCTTGCATAATTTGTAGCAAGATAGTGGAATAGCTTAATTTTAAACATTTCTCACACCTGGTTCAAAAACTGCGGGGTTAAAGAACTGCAAACAAAGACTACAGGGAAGTAGTGCTGGAAAAATTATTGTGCGAAACTGAGGAAAAAGGCTCCAGAAACAGATCCACCCTTTCCTTTGTGATTCTAGAAACATTGGCAACTCTGGTCAATTCCCCTTTCTGCAGCTTTACTGACTCATACATAACTTACGGAAGACCTCACTGTGGGAACTACTGCTCTAGAGCATACTCTTGAACACTATTGTTAAGCCTTGCATTATAAATTGTTGCTTTGAAAACCACAAGAATAGGACTTTGAAGTACAGTATTTCAGAAAAGAGCACAAATATTAACTGCATAATCAGTAAAGTGTGTGTGTGAGGAGGGGGGGGGGGGGGGGGGGGGGGGGGGGGGGGGGGCAGAAATGAAGAGGGGAACACTATTTCTAGTTTAATACATAGCTTAGGTTATAGAATACGACACACATTGCATATAATAGCAAATTTACTTGTAATTTATCAAGAAACTCAAGTACTGTAGCTTCACATCTCAAAGGTATCAAAGCAACCAAAGTGTGCAGCATTTCTGTAGTAACTGATTGTCATTTCAAAAGAACGGTATATCAGAGGTTCTGTAGGTTTGTAAAAAGGTAATAATGAGGTTGTTTAACTTCCTCACAACATCTAGGGTCATATGATAGGGGGACCTACAGCTTTATGTGGGATCCAAACCATGGGTCGCTACATAGTCTGGATGAAGAGGATGGTGTCCCATCCAATTACTATCCAACCTAATGTCACTTAACTTCATTGACCAATGGAAAGTAATGTTACGAAATTGGTTACAATGTAGCCCTGTGGGTTTCTTGGCTTCACTTTTAAGACGATGTTTTAGTTGTTTCCACAAATGTTCAATAGGCTTCAGATTTGGACTTTGTAGTGGAAACATCAGTGCTTCATCTGCTACTGCCTCTCACAGCAAGTCTTGAGTATTGCACTATATTTTAAGTCATTGCCTTGCTGGAAGGTACTTTTCTCCAAATTAAACGTATTCTACTAGACTGTGCATAATAAACCAAATTCTGTGGTATGGCATCTCAGTGAAATCCCATCAAATTTTACATCACTCCAACTGAAGTGAGGCAACCCCACATCATAATGGAACCACCATTATGTTCCAGTTTTACTAATAGTTACATGACTACATCAAAAACTTTTCATGGCTATACCACCTCTCATTTCTATACAGTCCAATTTTGGTTTCATTCATCAAGACTACATCATGACCAATGTCATAACACTAGAATATCTTAAGAGACCATAAATCAAATGAAGTTCTACTGTCTGAGCAAAACTGGTTTCATTAAGTACTAAAATAGAGTAGAGTACTAAATCTTTTGTAGTAAATGCAAGGACCCTATTAAGCTCATATTACTGCTGAAACTACAGGCGGCTCCATGATGTGCGTTTATGTAAATATAACTAGTTCAGTGAGGTATAGAGTTTATGCTCAGAAGATTAGTATAATGAATGTGAACTACCTTATATGCATTATTTTTATTAATGGAGAAATATTCAGAAATTACTTTTGTAGCTGTTATCAGGTAGGCTGCCCTATCCAAAGTTTTTCATTTTAATATCTTAGTGGATCATCATTAATGGCTTGTTAAGTTACTATTAATGCAAAAGTGAAAATGGTCATTTTTCAGCATTAAAGTCCATGTATTAAATAACAAGGAAGTTCCCCTTAAATTTGAAATTTGAAATTTCCAATTTCAGAGTCAAGCTTCAAATTAACATTTATGGCATGGCACTGAAAAATTTTATATTCAATCCTAGATACATAAAGAGCTACCAAACTAAAACTTCAAAACCTACCATGAAAAAGGGTACAAAGTGATGAAACTACCCTAAATGTAACAACCTTAAAATTTAGCAAAAAGATCCTAACTGTAAGTTACTTACATCCAAATCCTTAAATGGGTGAATCAGAATCCCAAGAGGCAATCTTGATTTTTGAAGTATAGACTGCGTTTCTGGTACTTTAGTTACTGTACAACGGAAGATTTCAGGAGAACAATTAGGAAGGTACTCTTGAGCTAGAACTGGCTTAGGGGGAGATACTCCTTGAGGTGGAATGACGCATTTCTGCTGTAGAAGATCAAAAGCAGCTGTCCCCCATGCTTTGTTCCAGCCTTCTTTAGTGACAGAGAGTCCTCCTAACTGATGGGACACTTGTTTTATGTTGTTTTGGGGATGTGGCTGTTGCTGTACAAGATACGGACTGGAGCTGCCTCCAAGAGGACCCAAAGGTGGGAGAAGAGGCCTTATTGAATTCATTCTTACTTTGGGGAGACCCATTGAAGTCGGAGGGGGGCCCACTGAAGTCGGAGGGGGGCCCATTGAAGTCGGAGAGGGGCCCATTGAAGTCGGAGAGGGGCCCATTGAAGTCGGAGAGGGGCCCATTGAAGTAAGTGGGGGGCCCATTGAAGTAAGTGGGGGGCCCATTGAAGTAAGTGGGGGGCCCATTGAAGTAAGTGGGGGGCCCATTGAAGTCGGAGGGGGACCCATTGAAGTCGGAGGGGGACCCATTGAAGTCGGAGGGGGACCCATTGAAGTCGGAGGGGGACCCATTGAAGTCGGAGGGGGACCCATTGAAGTCGGAGGGGGACCCAATGATTTTGGAGGGGGACCCAATGATATTGAAGGGGAAGCCACTAACATTGAAGGAGAGCCCAATGATGTTTGATGTTTTGATGAAGAGGAACTCATTGAAAATGGAGAACTTGCTGACAATGGAGGGGGACCTCTGAACATTGGTTGATAACCCATTGATGCAGAGCCTGCAAATGGTGGAGGATTTGCTGAAGGATGTATTGAAGTTGGTGTCCCCATTAATATAGCGGGTCTAACTGAAGGAGATCCCATTAAATTAGTAGGACCCATTGATATAGTTGGTCTAATTCCTGTTGGGTACCTTAATGGTGTATTAAGTGGTCTTGCTGGTACAGGTGATGGAGAATTGGCTGTAGGTGGACCAGTTGTTCTACTTTGAGAATTCAAGACTGCTGGAGATGTGAAAGGTCTGACAGATGGAGGAGAGATTGAAGGACCTCCAAAAAGTGATCCATAATTTGTAGGCACTTTATCTTGAGAAGTCTCAGTTTTAGCAGCAAAAGATGGCTGTGGAGACAAAAATCTACTGGATGCTGAGAAATAGTTTTCATTAACTGTTGAAGCAGGCACTACAGGTGATGAGTTTTGAGGGTTGAGAGGTGTGCTTTCTTTTGATGAATCAGATGCTCCTGAAGTCATTGGTGAGGAATCATTTCCAGATGAAATTTTCTCATTTTGCTTAGTCAAAACCTGAGCACAAAGTTCTTGAGTTGATTTTGCAATGGATGAATTTGAAGTGTCAGGACAAGAGTTGTCAGTAGTACTTAAAAGGTCAGAGTCTGATTTAGAAAAATTATTCATACTCTGCTTTGATAAATTGGCACTTGAAACACTATCTTCCTTTCCAATGAACTTCGTATTAATATTAAAATCTATCCCCTTACTCAAACCATAAACTTCAGTGTTTGTGTTAACTGTATCAGAAATATTTAAATTCTTTACGTCATTATTTGAACTTATGAAGGTACTTGGACCTGAAATTGAAGAAATTAGTTGCAA
This sequence comes from Bathynomus jamesi, assembly GCA_023014485.1. Lineage (NCBI taxonomy): Eukaryota > Metazoa > Arthropoda > Malacostraca > Isopoda > Cirolanidae > Bathynomus > Bathynomus jamesi. The sequence goes on along the minus strand of JAJOZX010009672.1, from coordinate 104,815 downwards.
TGAGTTACAATTAAATGGTAAATTTAGCATAAAACACCAAGACAAGAATATTTAAAGTTACATGGAATTTCACTGAATGTGCGCGCACACGCGCGCACACACACACACATATATATATAATGATCTGCGGAGACTAACTTCCCATTCATAAAATACAAAAAGGTGGATAGGAATATATATATTCACCAGGACAAGGGGGGCACAAGAGAAGACCAAGAGCAAGCAAAAATGTTGATGGCTCTCACAAATGAGTTTATGCTGACATAGGTGATAACAGAAAATACCAGAAAAAATAACTGCCTGGATCTGGTATTCACGAATAACAAACTTGATTGCTGATATAAAAATAACCCCAACCATTATCTCAGACCACAACTTAATTGAGATATCAACAAATATGACGACAGCATTAAAAGACAATACACATATTGAGGAAAGAAGTAAATTCGGGGCCTTTAACTTAAACTCCAAGACTATAAATTGGGAAGCAATCAGATCACACATGGCCAAAATAGAGCGGAGAACAATTTTATATTATAGAAAAAACAACTGAAGAAATGCTAACAGCCTTAGAAGAAAAGACGCTGAGAATTTTAGAAAAATATGCTCCAAAATCACAGCCAAAAGGAAAGAGGAGCTGGCTAGAGAGGCAAAAGAGAAGACTTTCCCACAAAAGAAAGAGAGTGGAGGTGAAGTTAGGCAACTGCAGAGATAATGACAGGAAAGCAATAAAAGAAAAACTGGAGGGTATTGATAGGGAAATACAAGCCCTGATTAAGGACCATACAGAGAGGGAAGAGGAAAAGGCAGTAGAAGCAATAAAGGAAAATCCAAAATACTTCTATAGCTATGCAAAAGGAAAACAAAAACATGCGCAGCTATTGGGCCTTTGAGGATGAAAAATAATGAACTAACCAACGATCCAAATGAAATATCTGATACATTGAGAGCTCAATATGAATCAGTTTTCAGTACCCCAAAAAGTGACAAAGCGATACCTGACATAAATGCATTCTTTGAAGAGGAATTGCAAGGAGAGTATGTAACAGACTTTGATTTTACACCAGAAGATGTAGAGAGAGCTATAGGACAAATGAAACCACATTCAGCTACAGGTCTGGACAATTGGAACACATTATTGATTAAAAACTATAAAAATGAAATAGCTACACCTTTATACTGGATATGGAGAAGATCCCTAGACACTGGGGAAATACTGAGCATCTTGAAAAGAGCAAACATTGTCCCTATATATATAAAGGAGGGGACAGATCTTGAGCAAAGAACTATAGCCCAGTGTCATTGATGTCCCACCTCACCAAAGTATTTGAAAGAATAGTTAGAGAGAAAATTTATGACTTCCTGGAGACACGGGAAAGATTCAACAAAAATCAGCACGGATTCCAATCAGGTAGATCATGCCTATCACAACTAATAGAACACTACAACAATATCCTAGATGCATTGGAAGGCAATGACAACTACAATGTTATATACACAGATTTTGCTAAAGCTTTCAACAAATGTGACCATGGTATAATAGCACAAAATTAAATATATGGGAATAACAAGCAAATTGGGAAAATGGATCTACAACTTCCTCAGAGAACATCTGCAGGTCATCAAAATTCAAGGTATATCATCATCAATCGGAAGTACGCAGCTCAGTACCACAAGGGACAATACTGGCCCCACTCCTGTTCATTATCATGCTAACAGACATAGACAGCGGAGTAAACAGCAACAGTATAGTAACATCCTTTGCAGACAATACAAAGATCAGCAGAAAAATCAGCGATGTACATGATGTGGAGGCCTTGCAGAGGGACACGAACAAAATATACAAATGGTCAGAAGACAACATGATGTCATTTAACACTGAGAAATTTCAGCTCCTGAGATATGGTAGAAAAGAAGAACTTAAACAGACTGTATATTATGCTCCAGATAGACAGGAAATTCAGAGAAGCATGAAAGCGATTGATCTCGGGATAATAATGACAGATGATGCGAAATTCAAAACATAAAATCAGATAGCGATAAATAAAGCAGAGAGTCACTGGACAGGTACTAAGAACGTTCAAGAGAAGGGACAGGACAGTAATGATTCCCCTGCTAAAAACACTGATGATACCAAAACTTGAATACTGCTCAGTTTTGACATCCCCATATAAAAAGGAAGAACTATTGAACTAAAAGAAACACAAAGGCATTTCACAGCCAAGATTGATGGCTGCAAAGAACTCAACTACTGGGAGACTACATAAACTAAATCTGTACTCCCTGGAAAGAAGAGAGGTACACCATAATCTACTACCGGTACATATGGAAAATGATAAAAAAACTGGTACCAAACCTAAAACTAAACCCAATGACCATTCAAACACTGGAAAATAGAAAAGGCAGAATGTGTAGTGTTCCCAAATTAAAGGCCCAACAAGGGACCTCCTCAACTCTGAAGGAAAATAGCTTCGTTGTCAGGGGGCCAAGACTTTTCAACCAGCTTCCAAAGGACCTCAGAAACGTAACAGGGGTCAAAGTTGAAGTCTTCAAGAGAAGACTGGATGCCTGGCTCAGGACGGTACTAGATGAGCCAGGCGTGCCTGGCTATGTACAGTGGAGAGCGCAAGAAAGCAACTCGCTCCTCCACCAAGCCAGACCTAGAGGCGGGGCCACCAGCTTGACCTCCGTGTGAAGAGACCAATGCATGAAACAACATAAGGTAAGGTATATATTTAACAGAACTCGCATCCCTAAACATAACCAATTGCATGCCTCACGGCCTCATGGCTTGAAAGAGTGACCAACCATGCATTAACACTGTTTTTTGCCTTGTATGAAACCATTGTACTCCAGAATCTAACCACATATTATATGCTAACTCGCTATGCTTTAGGTTTTGGTCAGGAAAGAGGGGCAATGGTCACAAGAGGCCATGGCTGAACTGGTTTTTTGATTGAAACAACTGTACACCATTTCAATAAGCCATAAATATTCGAGATGCTCAAACCAATATTTTAAAGAAAAGTGCCAAGTCTCTTCCTTATTGAAAATCTCATCTTTAAGTCCTTTATGGCTTTCACTAACTATATAAGCACATTTATTACAGATTGGATTTGGTGAACTTAATTCTTTCTGAATAGCAGTTGGAAGAAGGTACTCCCATACTAGAACTACCAGCATGCTTTACAAAGTGTATGTATGTGCTATGCTTCTATTAAACCTACGGTATGTCAGAGCAGGCAGTGAAATTTTTTTTATATATACCGTGTATATATATTACATATAATAAAGTTTTATGTCCCTTTTCAGCATCTCATGGCTCAATCAGTTAAAGTGCCACCCAGCAGTGCTGAGACTCTGCTGAGTCATGGGTTCAAACCCTAGTACTACCCAGAGCTAGGCATAGTTAGATGAAGTGGCAGGCCACCCACTCCCCTTTAACTGACTCTGGCTAAGGTAGACCAGACTCAGGCCCCTACCCCACATTTCAATTGGGGGATACAGAACATGGATTGTTTCTTTTTTATGTCCTTTCATATTTATGTAACTCTGGAGTAAGTTAGTGAAACCTGAAGACACTGTGCTAACACAAAACAAAACCTAATAACTGCTCACATTGTAATGGTTGTAAAGATATCACTAATTATTGCCAAAAATTCTTCCCTAATTCTATAAAAAGTATTCACCTCAATCAACTATCTTGCTTAGAAGTTGACAGTAGAAATGGATTGAGAGACCCAACTTGCTGTTCAAAAACTCTAAGTAGGCTTAAGCCAAAACCCAATTGACATGAAGAGAAAGTGATTAGATTAGAAGCAACAATATCCAAATTGATAAGAGGCCAATCGATGAGTTTATTTTCAGCCTTAGGTCATCCTTTGGGTTTAAACCAGAATGTGATGCCTTTTCACACATGGCCAATCAATCTGGATTGTCATCAGTAGGGTGTCTCAAAAAGATTGAAATTGTAAGGTCTCACCACTGAAAAAGTTTCTTTTGGCTAAAATGTTATATCCTGTTAAATTTCAGCTCATTCAGAGGTGATTTCGGGGTCCCCCCAAAAAAAACCCATAGGCTCTTGACCAATCACAATTCAGTGAGCTCTTGCATACTGAGTATTCATTGCATTTCAACATATTTGGTACCATTAAGATTTTTGCCTGTAGATTCAAAAAATTATCAATCATGTCAAGAGCTTCTTTTACAACCTTTGATTTTTGGCACATCCAACACCTGTCATTGTGTCACTGGCCTGCTCGGCCAGCTTTCTAATTTTTTTATGCAGGAAGGAGGGGCCAACAGCAAATGCCCACAAAAGCGCCCACCCCCATAGAAGAAGAAGAAGAGCCAAACTCAAGGTCCAGGGTTTTGTATGACTTTCTTTCATTTCAGACATGTCCCCATCATCTTTAGCAGTGACATGTAGCTCCAACGAAGTTTGGTTGATTGAACACACCCGAAAGACAATTACTGGTGCTCAACTTCCATCAGGGTATGATGTCATGCCAAACTTTATATACCATTGCAAACAAAAACTGACGATCCATGAAAGCGCCCAGAGGGTACACGACCTACTTGTGCCATTCCAGATCAAGTCAAGACTTCCCATACGACAAAAACAGCATACCCTACAGGTCTTGGATCTGTACAGCCAACATATCAGTTTAATGAAACACCGTGCGAGGAGTAACCAAAAAGACCCGTCGAATCAGAAGAAATTCAGCAAAATGATGGAGACACTGTTTGACATCAGCCACGCTGAAGCAGATCGACTCATCAATATCGAATTGGACCGACGATTTCTGGCATTGCAACGAGAGTCCTTGACTGGGTTCATTGGGTCTGTGGAGAGTAAACTCGCTGCTAAGGAAATGAAGGCAGCTCAACGTCTGTCGATCCGTCAAGCATGTGGCACAGAAAGCAGGAATCCCAACTACAGGAACAAGGGAGGAGGAATCATCAAGTAGTAGTACAAAAGAAGATACTGGGGATGAGACTGTCATCACACCACGAGGCACTCACAAATGCACCATATTTCAGAATTTCTGTTGTCCAAATGAATGCACACCAGCATTCAAAAATCAACAATGCCTCTGGTTAATCTGTAGGTGGGATTGCCGCTTCCTTCATTGTAGATTTCTGAATGCTGATGTGCGTTCGTCAGGGGGACTCCTAAATCACTGAATGAGCTGAAATTTAAAAGAACGTAACATTTTGGCTAAAAGAAACTTTAGGTGGTGAGCCCCTACAATTTCAAAATTTTGATCTTTTGGGGATACCCTAGTCATCAGATTCCTAATACGAATTAAGGATACTGAAGCAGAAAAGAATATGCAACTCAAACCTATTTTAAAATGTAAGAGAATATGAATTGTATAAGAATATAAATAATATTTAAGATAATTAAGATAAAGTACTTAATTTTAATAATTAATAATTAATTATAGAACTTAAGGTAAATATAAATAAATTTTTAACTGGTAACCAAATAAAAGAATTGTAAAACAAAAGAATGATTCTGTAAATATACAGTATATAGAGAGAGAGAGAGAGAAAGATTTCCAAAGTGAGAGATTGTTTCCTCATGAGGGTTAAGGGTTTCATTATATTCCAATTAATTACAGCAAATAGTACCAGTAAAACAGAATTTGATAAACTAGTCCAAACTAGAAATGATCACTATGTTAGCAGGCAGGACTTCTTTGAGGCAAGACAATTTTCAAGTTAAAAGAATAAATTAGTTACTCAGCCGTTAAAGCATAATACCGGGTGCAGCAAAAGTAATGCCCTTTTAATAATTGTATCTTTATAGTTTTATATTGTATCATTTTGTTTCTTTTATTTTTACAGAAATTCTGAATAAATATGGCCTTGCGATTGATGAGAGAACAAAGAGTGAAAGCAGTTAAACATTATTACCAAAACAATAACAATGGAGCTAAAGCCGCTCGTTTGTTATCGGAAGAATTTAACATTCGACAAGTGCAGAGCCGCAATATCACAAGTCTAATTAGGAAATTTGAAAGAACCGGAAGCGTAAGTGATGCCACAAGATCAGGGAGGCCAGTTTCAGCAACAACCTTAGAAAAGTCCAATGAATTAAGAGAATCATTGTTGCACACTCCTCAAAAATCCAGTAGACGTCTTTCTACAGAGTTGGGTATCAGTGACAGGAGTGTCCGTAGACTCTTAAAGAAGAACAAAATGAAGCCTTACATCCCTCGCGTGTTACAGAGCTTGCATGATGGAGATGCAGATAGACAATTAGAGTTTTGCGAAAATTTCCTGAATAAAGTCAATGAAGATGAGACCTTTCTTGATAAGATATGGTGGTCAGATGAGGCAACATTCAAATTGAACGGGCATATCAATCGCCATAATTGTGTGTACTGGAGCGATGTTAACCCACATGTTATCTTCGAAAAAGATGTTAACCTACCAGGAGTGACAGTTTGGGCAGCCATCTCTTCCATGGGAATAATAGGCCCGATATTCTTTGATAGTACTGTTAATCAAGATAATTATTTACAAATGCTGCAAACTGAATTCTGGCCGAGAGTTAGAAATCAGAATGGAATTTACTTTCAACAGGATGGTGCGCCATCCCACTATGGGTTACTCGTTAGGGAATGGTTAAATTTAAATTTTGAAGGGAGGTGGATAGGACGACGTGGAGCAATTGAGTGGCCAGCACGATCGCCAGACCTAACACCACCTGACTTTTTCTTGTGGGGTGTACTGAAAGATCTTGTTTACAAGGTCAAACCGAAAACACTTCCTGAATTAAGACAAACAATTCGTGAAAAATTTACTACAATTAACGTAGAAATGTGTCAAAAGGCTTGTAGAAGTGTTGCTGATGGGTTCAGTGTTGTATTGAACACCAAGGGGAGCATTTTGAACATGATCATTAGGTTAGTAAATGTATGTAGAGTACATTTTTTTAAGGTGTATTGAGCCAACCACAAAATTAATTAAATTCCAGTTATTTTTTAGTTTTTACTGAGAAAGTACTTATTATTTTTCTTAAAAACCTTATTATTTCTCTTAAAATGCTGTAATTGATTTATTTCCTTCAATAAAGAGAATAAACTAAAAAGGGCGTTATTTTTGCCACACCCGGTAGTTCTTAAAAGCAATAGTTAAGAATTAGAAACCAAAAAGATAAAAAGCTTATAAAACAATTAAATATGTACAGATCATTAAACTATAGTATTGTTGATGATCCTCCACCTTTACTAAAAGAAAAACTTGTACAAATCAATAGATGGCCTACTGAGGAATCAGTACAGTACACTTTTATAAATTACTTGGTAAAGGTTGAATTCATCAGTGTGGAGTCTACAATACTACTCGTCATTAGCATTATTATACAACTTAATATTTTTAGGGTTGTATTATCATTATTCATTGTTTTGTTATTTTCAGAATTTTATGGAAATAGTTTTTGTTATCAATAACTGATTGAATATTTACCCAGTCAGGGTAATTTGTATTTCAAATATAAATCCAAACATTATTAAATTTATAAGCATTAATTGCATTTGCTGAAGAAAACATTTATTTACAAAATCCCCATTCAGGGTAAGTGTAGCTAACAGTATTTTCTTTAGTTTATATTAGTGATGTGAGGTGAGAATAGGGTTTCTGTCCCGGGATCCCAGCCAAAATAATGGTGAAAATATTAATAAATGCACACTGCACTACACACCATTACCGATGCAATTATACACAGGGCTGCGCATGCGCAATGCGCTATTGCCACCTGTCTGTCAGTGACTCATCATAAATGACAGCACACCACCACCTGACTCAGTAGGTGTTGTGCTGTCAAGGGGTGTGCATCGTTCTCTGTCACTCATTCTCTGCACTTGCTTGGCTTAGCGTTTGACAGACTATCGTTTGAAAGTCAAACATTCTCATCATGAGTGACCCTCCCAAAAAAGAATCGTTCGTTTGGGAACATTTTGAAAAGGTGGTTAATGATTCTTCAAAGTGCAAAAAATGCAAGACAGTTTTATTGTGTAAAGGTTTATCAACAAGCGGTCTAATTAGACATTTAAAAAGTAAACATTCAATTGAAAAGCCGGTGCCACTAACAGCTAAGCATGTAGCAGATGAAGATGTGCCAGCATCGAATGACACTAAATGGAAACTTTCTCAGCAGAAGATCACTGCTTTCATCAAGAAGGACACGAGAGAAATTATAAGCAAACTAGCTGCTGTAGATGGATTTTCTATTAACGCCATCACCAAAAGTGAATTTATAAGGCAAGCAATTTCTGAGAGGGGCCATTTTCTTCCAAAGTAACCGAGTGATGTCATGAAAATAATTCATAGCCAATACGATGTGACAAAACAGTGTGTGATATCGGAAATAAGTGAGATGCTGAACGAAGGTTGTAGATTTAGTTTATCATTCGATGAGTACACTTCCCTGAAAAATTGTCGGCATCTGAATGTAAACCTTCATGCTGGAGATGGGAAGTTTTGGAATCTAGGAATGGTCAGGATTCATGGAGCCATGCTTGCTGAAAGCACTGTTGCTGTGGTCGAGGAGAAGTTATCCGAGTTCAACCTATCAGTGGAGAAACATGTAGTTGCATGTGTGACAAATGGAGCCAGTGTTATGGTTCGGCAGATTAATGGGTTGCAACCATCATTTGTGTTATGCACATGGCATACATTTAGCTGTGTGTGATGTACTCTACAGAAAGACTACAACGACTGTAGAAGTTTCTTCATCACAAACAGACCTGTATACAAATGTTGGACTGGAAAATGATGGATGTGGCAAAACTGGCGATGATGCCAGTAGGCCCAGTACGGACTCTAAGGAGTCTACGGACATTTTAGGACTTCAGTGCAGTAATCGATATAGAAACGGATGTTTCTGAAAACAGCATATGGGAGCTCATCTCTTCAATAGAAATATCTGATGACAGGATCAAAGTTAACATTTCAGAATCTATTGACAAAAGAAAAATTGTCAGAATGTTTCGAAAATCACCATTAAAAAATGAAAACCTTCAAAAGTACATCAAAGCAGAACATGGCAAAGAACTAATGCTCATATTAGATTAAAAAACTTGTTGGAACAGCCTGCTGTCAATGCTAGAATGATTCCTTGAAATTAAATCATCTGTCACCAAAGCAATGATTGACCTCAAACTTGATATGAACATCAGCGAGTTAGAATTTAAAACAATTCAAGATATCGTATCAACCTTGCAGCCAATTAAGGTTGGAGCTGAAAGCTTGGGCAGTAGAAATGCAACTTTGTTAACTGCCGAAGGTGTGTTTAAATTCATCCTTGATGAGCTTAGTGAACAGAGTTCAGCATTTTCCAGAAAAATTAAACTTTCTTTAATCATGAGGATCAAACAAAGAAGAGGCAAAGTATCGGTGGGCCTTCTTCAATACACAAATAGTGGGAAGCAGTATGACAACAAAGAATGTGGCCAAGGTCTACCTGCCCTTGAGTCAAAATCATCTTTATTAAATCATGCAAAGATGGTGTTCAGGAGGATATTTGGTTAGAGAGAGCGAGCTGGGTGATGAATCCAGTGCATCAGACGAAGTTGATGTGAAATTGACAAAAATTAATGACTATCCGACAAGCTTGATGCAGCAATTAAAGAGGTACAGTCGAACACATGTGACACAAATGACAACTCTAATAACAAGAAGGGCAGGCTTCTAACAAAAGAATTTGAAATTTTTGAGGCAATGGGGGAGTGAACAAAGAATATATCTTTACTCTTGCGCACGCTGAACTCTGTCCCTCCAACATCTGTCGAGTGAGAGTGAGCATTTTTAGCTGCTGGTTTATTTGTGACAAAACTAAGAAGTTGACTGAACAATCACAGCATTGACCAACTGTGCTTTTTAAAGAGCTACTACACAAATGCCAAGAAATAGCTAGATTTTTTTTTTTTTTTTTTGCTAATAGTATAGAAATTTGTTAATTGAAATATTTTTATATAATTTGAAAGGAGTTTTTGTTCAAATATTGTCACTGAAATATTATTATTTTATGCTTTTTTTTTTAATATACACTTATTGAACTAAATCTCAACCTTGTCCATTATTAATCTTCCTGCAGGGGGCACTGGTACCAAACCAGTGTTAAGAGATCTGCAAAGCACTCTCTCTGGTCCCCAAGCTCTTTAAAAAGTAAAAGTACTTGAAATAAATATCAAGAAATTTCCCAGGAAATCTCAGGATCCCAGGATTAGGCTTCATTATTTCCCATAGTCCCGGGATTGTGCGCGCTATCCCGAACCAGAAACCCTAGGTGAGAATATTCTGAGAATATTCTCCAAAATATTATTTGCTGAGAATATTCAAGAATTTTCTTTCTTAGTTTTAAAACATTTTTAGATTGTTTTGCAGCTTTTTAGAGAATTCTAGAATATTTCAGAACCTTATGGAACTTTCTAGAATGTGTGAGAATATTCTAGATGACTCCAGAACATTCTAGAATACTCCGGAATTGGGAGAAAATAGTATATAAAGGATGGCAAATTGTTTCCTTGGTTAGTTGTGGTTGTGTATAGCAAGAGCAAGTATCAAGTAAACTTTTAATACATGTGGATAGCCCAGAAAAGTCTCATGTTCCAGACAAGAGTACGGAAGAATGCAAAGATCAAGAAAAAGAAGAAGAACTGCAGAAGAAGGAGGAAGAGGAAGAAGAAGAAATAGACAAAGAAGCCGATGATGACAATGAGTCAGAATCAGAAATAATTTTGTCAGAATCAGAGTAAATACCAGGGTAACCAATAATTAATTTCTATATAGTTTTGAAAAAATCAAATCAAAAAAAAAAAAATGATTTTTTTCATAAGCTATTATACTGAAAAACTGAAATTGAACACTTAATTACAAGGGATATTTTTTATTTGTTTCTAAACTGTTTTGTATGATATTTTATTAATTTCCATATAATTTTGAAAAAAAAATCAAATAAATAAAAAATATGATTTTTTCATAATTATCATTTTTTTTTATTTATTAGCTATTATACTGAAAAACTGAAATTGAATACCGGTACTTCATTACAAGGGATATTTTTTATTTCTAAACTGTTCTGTTTGATATATTTTATTAATTTCTATATATAATTTTGAAAAAATCAAATAATTAAAAAAAAAAAAAATCATGATTTTTTTTCATAAAAAAGCTATTATACTGAAAAACTAAAATTGAACACACAATTGCAAGGGGTATTTTTTATTTCCAGTGTCTTGCGAGATATATTTTATTAATTTCTATATAATTTTGAAAAAATCAAATAATTAAAAAAAAATGATTTTTTCATAAAAAAGCTATTATACTGAAAAACTGAAATTGAACACTTAATTATTACAAGGGATATTTTTTATTTGCTTCTAAAGTGTTTTGTCTGATATATTTTATTTTTTATAAAAAAATCAATTGATTTAATCAGGTGATTAAATCATTTTGATTTAATCACTTCCATCCCTGGTAAATACTGTACTTTGAATTGAAATTCAGTCTTTATACAATGATTCAATAAATTTTTTGCATTAGTTAATTTATTTATTTCTTCACTCATCCTATCATTCACTTCTGACTTAGAATTTCTCCATTTGACAGGAACTGAAGTTGTATTGGAATAGTTGAAAAAACCCTCAGATGTTCTAAAAAAGAAAATTCTAAAAAATTCTCAGTTCGGAGAATATTCTCCTAAAGATTATTCCTGAGAATTTTACATTAGTTTATATATTTTTGTATAAATTTTGTTATAAATTTGACTCCAAGCTCCATGTCCTCACCTTGATGCTGTTTTTTTTTTTTTTTTTTTTCATTCATTCCAAAGTTTTTTATTTTGTTTTCTTCAATAAGTGAATAAGTGAAGTGAAGCTTTCCATTTCAAAGAGGAGGTTAATCCTGATTGTGTATCCTATTCCATTGCAAAAGTTTGATTTCATTTATAACAAAAGCACGAGAAAGTTATGTAAATAAGTTCTTTTCTTATTAGAAAGGTCACACTTGGTGATAAAGAATCAATAATTATTTTCTATTCAAGTATTTATTCTTGTTACAGTTTCGTTTTCTATTTAATATTTATGAAAACAATAATCTTACTGTAAGTCCAACTTGTACATAGTACTGCTATTTTTGTATCTTGTACTAAATATTATAATATTCAAATTATAATACAAGATTTGGATGTTAAAGCACCCTAGTGTTTCATTTTCCTTAGTTGATCCACTGGTCCTGTGTCCAAATGCCTGCTTCTTCAAGTAATTTTCATTGTGGAGCACAAGTTTCAAAGCTCACCCCAACATAAAAGTGGCAACTGTGACAGGACTGATGGATTGGTTGAGGAATTTATTTTGAGCATTAATTGTTAAATTGTAAGTCTCATTAAGTAATTTAATTATTAGGTTGAACATACTGATTCTTATTAATTAGTTAATTTAAAACAATTGCATGTTATTTAATTAGTTACTTTGGATTAGGTAGGATAATGGCAATTGGTTTTGAGAGAATATAGTGCTGAAGCTGTCAATGAAGAAGGTTTTGGGGACATTCCTGTGTCATTATCTTTAACAGAATATCTAGCTTCTGTACAGGTACCCTCCAGTTCAGCTGCTGCTAACGATAGACACTGGTAGGTCAGGATTTGAAACCAAAAATGACAGACCCAATTCAAGTAATGTTTGATGTATTGCAAGCTGCAAGTTTTTCAAAGCTGTCAGCTGCACTTAATGGAAGCGAGACTAGAGATGTTTTAACTACTGATATTCCATTGCTTGTTGGTACTGAATGAAATATAGGGTTATCCTTGCCTGTTAGTGCTGACAGAGATTTAAGTTTCACACAGGCTATGTATGCCATTGCTTTTATGTTTTGATATAAAACCTACCACTGAAATGAGAAGTCAAGGTTCATATTGTACATAAAACGTTATGAACAAAAATACAAGGCTGAGAATTGTCCATGTATGTATGTAGTCAATGATATAAGATAAAAAAACTCCATTTAGAAATAGCAAGTATATAAAGGTTCAGACATTTCCAAATTTCCCTAAAAGAAGTCTATACCACCAATGAGTTTATAGACAAGGCAAGTGGGTTCTCTCATCCTTCCCATTGATCTTGGTATATTTTGCGGTGGAGAAAGTTACTGCAGTAAAAAATATAGCATAAAATAACTTACCAAAGAAATGAGAGAGATTGTGGGACTCAATCAACCCATAACATACAAATGATTGTATCAGGCCTAGCTGAACATTTTAACTCGAAAATTATAAAAGGATAACCTTATTGTCAAAGCAAAAGTGTGTATAAGCAGCCAGGAAACAGTACTAATATGAAAGTTTATAAATAAATTTCAAAAGTAACTTACTTTGTCTAGATGTGTTGCCAGAGTTTGGTTGTGATTGATTAAAGTAAGGAGTAGGAGAGTGCTGTCTTGAAGAGAAGTTGGAATGGGTTTCTGAAAGTATTATTACTTAGTAAATTTCATGATATAAAGGGGAAGAATTTTTTTTACCTACTGACTCTACAATATCTTTAAATACTGCTAAATATTATAGTATATGATCTATTTCTTTTTAGGTTACTGATAAAGTTCTACAGGGTGAGTCAAAAGTCTCCATACATAGGCAAAATGGTCATGATAAATAAACGATTTATTTATTTTTAATTTTTTTGTAGGTGATGTGCTGAGATGCCTTTGTCCCAAGAGCAGCGTATAGAGATCATTCTTCTGGCAGGATCAGGAAGTTGTCACAAGGTTGCAGAGGATTTTAACAGGAGACACACCTCCAGCATGCGCATCACACACAACACCATTGCCAAACTCATTGAGAAGTTCAAGAAGACAAAGTGTTGCAGACCAACTGAGAAGTGGCCATCCACGAACAGCCAGCGATGAAGGCACGCAACCATGGTGCTGGCAGCATTCGCAGTGGTCCCCCAAAAAGCACTCGACAGATGTCTGCAGAATGCGGTGTCAGCCAAAGGAGTATCATCCACATTATGAGAGAGCACAGATGGCATTCATACAAAATGTAAATGTTGCAGTATCTTAGCGAAGACAACCCGGACAGGCAGCTGGAATTCTGTGAATGGGCAAGACCAAAAGTGGACAAAGAGACAGAGTTCTTGGCTGGCATCCTGTTTACAGATGAAGCCAACTTTATATTCATGGAGAGGTTAATCATCAAAATGTACATTATTGGAGTGATGACAACCCACACTGGATGAGTTCCTCAAAGACACAAGGTGCTGGAAATGTGATGGTGTGGTGTGGGATATGGGGGCAACACAATTGTTGACCCTTTTTTCATTGACACCAATCTGAATGCCGAAATGTATCTAAACATGCTGCAAGACACAGTCATGCCATCCCTGCTGAATGAGGCTGGGGGATTTCCAGCGTACTTTCAGCCACCCTATTACAGTATCTGCGCATGCCAGTGGCTGGATCAGCAGTTTCCGGTCACTGGATTGGCTGCCATGGTCCTGTGGAGTGGCCTCCAAGGTCCCCAGACTTCACCCCCCCTTGATTTTTACTTGTGGGGGCACTTGAAGGCCATGGTGTACTAGGTGAAAATACAAAACACGGACCACCTAAAGGAACACATTTGTGATACGTGTGCATGTATAACACCAGATGTGTTAACACGCATTTGCCATGACTGGGAGGAACACATCCATATGTGCATCAGTGTAATGGTGCCCACATAGAGCATATTTTGTGACTTACATGTGATTGCATAATAAAGTGACCATTTTGCCTATGTATGGAGACTTTTGACTGACCCTGTAATTTAGAAAATACTATCTCAGTGCAAAATATTTCAATTTTTGTTAGGAAGGAGAACCCTATTAGAACGAGTTAACTTATTAAGAAGGGAAGAAATCCCCGAACAATAAACCAGAACAAAAATTCAAATTGTTTTAAAAAAAAATTTCAAATGCAGAAGCCATACTGGATTAAATATTCTAAACTAGGTATGTCCAACCAGTCAATCACCATACATTTTTCAGTCAGAAGCCAGAAATGGGTATTTGCCCAGAATTGCAATAACTATTGAAAATAATCATTAAAATTTAGGAAAAGTCAACACAAATGTGAGCAATGATTTAAAATTCATAACACTACTGAGCAAAATTTATTTTCTTATCAAAATTTTCAAAAATACAACACTGTACTTTTTTAAAATTTACAATTTCATCTTTTTTAACAATTTAGTACCGCAAAAAAAACGATATAGAAGAGGATTCCAACTGTAAAGTATGGACATGGGAAGGAGGTCTTTATGGCCAAAATTTAATAGTCGTTTAGTTCCCCAAACAGGTTGGACATCCCATCCCTATCACCGAAACCATATATTAGAATTTCTAACACCTCATTTATACTGCATATTTTGCTCATTACCAATACTATGAAACTGAACAGAATTATTAAAAAAAGAAAAACTACAGTACTGATAAAAGTTTAAATTGAAAATAATGCACATTAATATGCATTTATAGTTATGTAGAATCAGGGGCATACACAGCATTTCTCAAAGGGGAAAATTTATGGGCAAAGAATTAAATTTGCACAAATTAATCGTACATATGAAGACATGTATAAATGTTCCTAAGCCAGCCAAAATTGATTTTGAGTTTTGAGTTAATAACATGTCTTGGTAACCATGAAATAACTGAAATTCCATATGACCAAGATTTTTTTGTGGTGAATGTTGCAAAGTTATCAATTTCTGAAATTTTGTTTCAAATATCTTTAATGATAGTAGTAGTAATAATTTTAACAATGGGGGCCTATGCCCCCCCTTATGTATGCCACTGCATAGAATGAACCTCAAAACAAATCATTGAGGATTGATTTTAAATGTGTTATAGTCAACTTCACTACTATATATAAAATAGCTATACTACAAATGTAAGCCATTTCAATAAGCTCTATTATAAAAAACAGCTTGGTTGTTTTGGCTTTAGTCATATACAGGATAATAAATATCAGCATATATACAATTTTTTTTTATTTCAAAACTTAATTACAATCACCCGCATTTAATTATCAAGCATTAAATAAACATTTTTAACTTTAAACAACTTCAAGCACGTTGAATTTTTAAAAAAATGCATTTTGTATTTCAAAATACCAACAGTGATTTTAAAATATCATTTGTAGTTTGTATTACGCTTCATCAGATGATTATTTTGAGATCCTCACGCAAACGATATTATTTTCAGTTTTAAATCACTTATGAAGTTTTACAGAAGATTAGACAATATATTGAAATATAAATACATAAATAAAATTAATAAATAAATAAAATAAATAATTTTTATCATAACTAATTTAAGTTTTTCTACTTCATTAAAAGATTCCAACCATTTTTGCTTGCAAATTCAATTTTCCTTTTATCTGTCCAGTTTTTATTGCATGCCAGACCTTTAGTTTAACTTGTAAAATATCAGGTATAGCTACCTTTAAAATGTTATCAAAGAAAGATATAGGTAACTAGGTTTTATATGACAATACATTGACAATTAGAGCCTATCTAGCTGTAGCTATATACTATTTAGTCAAAAGTGAGTAGCTAGGTTTTAATTAAACTAGCTTCCTGAAAAAAAAATGACAGGTTGGAGTCTTGTAAAACCACCTCCTCAAGGGCTCCACCCTTCCTGTATGTAGGGGATTATGCACCCAAACTACCGATAAGCATTACCAAAAGACAGACACTAGTTTATTATTATTAATGTTTAACATTACTTTGGTACAGTACGTCTATCTTTCAGTAACATACCCTGTACTGCACAAATTTCCCAAAATTACTTTCTAAGTATTTTGCATCTAAAATGCCATGCATTTTTCTGTAAATTTGTTAATTTGTTAATGTGTCAATTCTAGCTACCTAAATTTGTTTGAAATTAGTTCTTAGTAATAAGTACAAAAAGTTAAATAAAACTGATTAGTTTAACAAAATTTACAAGTGATCTAAACAAGATTATGTCAGAATGGCCCTGGCTCCACTTACATTTGTGACCTTGACCTTTGATACAAGGACCTAATTCTTGTTCATGACAGTCGTGTGATGATTCGTATGTGAATGACATTCCATCAATTTATGTTCAGTAGTTCAAAAGTTATGGCATAGACACGAATATGAGGAATTAATGAGCAGATGGATGTAAAAAGAGCAAAGTGCAGTATGAACCCCTCCAAATTTATTTAGTGGGAGCATAATAAAATATCCTGTACATTTACTAAGCCTAATATTTTATTCTCCAAACAGTCTAAACCCACCTGGACCAGTACTTCCTTCAATGAACTGGTACCGTACCTTATTAAGTTCTAACCTGAGACTCCTGTTGGAGTATGAGGAGGATGACCATTAACTAGAGCAAAAGTAGATCCATTTCCCACCAATTCCATTGATGGTGCATACTGGCTACTATTAGAAATATTCTGAGGCATCCTTGTTCTGTCAACAGAGGTTTGAACAAAGGGTGTTCTTGGAGAAGAAAGAGGAACCCTTGGCAAGCCCTGAGGGCCTGGAAAGGGTGGTGGGGCCTTTAAAGGACCCTGGGGAAGTCCTTTGATAGATGATATATTACAATGAGGAGGTTGGTAATGTCTGGTCTGGTTGTAAGTACTTTCAGTATTAAATCTGGTTCCAGAATTGCTGGGGTTAGTGAACCCAGATGTGACTGATGAATTAGGTGGGTCATTCATTCTAAAAAGTAAATGAAATTAGTTAGTGTTAGCCATTATGTACCAGTATAAAAAACTTAAAATTCAAAATCAGGACCGAACACTTACAACTTAGTATGGTACCTAGTCAAAAAATCAAAGAAAGCATCAATACTTTCTCTTACACTTTTAACAACTTGTAACAGCCCATAGACAGATATTCTCTGGCTTCAAGAAGAGCAGAGCAATCTCAATGCAGAAATGTGCTAGAAAGGCTTTACAGCCACATTCATTACTTTACACATACAGTGGAACCTCAATATACAAACTTAATCCGTTCCTGAGGGTTGTTCTGATATCGAATTGTTCGTATATTGAATCAATTTTTCCCATAAGAAATAATGTAAATTGGATTAATCCATTCCAGACCCCCAAAAGTTACCCCTTACGAAACATTTTTAAGTCAAAATATTGGTTAATTAAACCTGTAAAATAAGACTTACATGCATAAAATCATACATGAAACCTGTAACAACAATAAATAATGCAATATTATACAAATAAATGAAAATTTAACCTGAACTTTACCTTTTAATAATAATATAAAAATAACACCAAAGAATAACGGTGGATTCACAAGATTCACAAATGTTTCACGGAGCTAAAAAAAAAAGCGATGCGCACCAAACGCTGGCTGGAGAGAAACTGACCAGCTTCTTTCGGTTCAGATATGAGGGAATGGTTCGTATACAAGGACAATTTTTTCTCGAAAAAGTTGTTCGAATACCGATTTGTTCAAATAGAGATGCGTTCGTATATTGAGGTTCCACTGTACATACTCAACATATATATATATGGTACTATATTTAATGCCTTCTTAATGCATGAAAGAGAACAATCACTTTTAAAGTGAGAAGTCCACTGTGGTATAGTAACCCAAAACTGAAAACTACCCATTCTTAATTTTACCAACCTAACTTTAAACATACCGGTAACTCAATTTTTTTTTCTTGTGTTCATATAGAGAAATTCCACACTGATAGACCTAGCTTTCAGTGTGCATAATGCATAATTAAAAAAAAATAAAAATAATAAAAAATGGGAATTTTTTAAATAGTATGAAAAGTGATTTCTCTGATTTAGGTAATAATTTGTGACTAAAAAATGTAATAGGGCCCAGTTCTTTTTGCAAGTATGGTAGTACTGTATTCCTAATCTTTGAATAAACTTGTTTTGTTGACAATATGAATAGGTTCCTTTTATCACCTTTTCTGAGTTACATTTGTATTTTAGCAAAACATTTTCACACCATTATCTGTATGGCATGGTTATACAAAAAGCAGTGTAGGTCCGTAGGACTATGTTAACTTTTTGTTCAGAAAAAATTTTTCTATGAAATTTGTGTAGCCTAATCCTTCAAGCATAAATCTATAGCAATCAGGTTAAACTTGCTTAAAATACAAGCTACCAGTAGTCTTAATTACATGAGAAATACATGATAATCAGGGCCATTTCTAGCATTTTGGGGGCCCTAGATGATTTTTTTGGGGGCCCCCTACCCCATTAGCTGATCATTTGCCAGATATTCATCAAAACATCTGCCTTATATACGTATAATGTGATATATATATTTATATATACATATATATTATAATATATATATATATATATCCCCGCAAGGGGGTTCTAAGCTCGTGCTCTTGAGTGCTCTTTGTGCTCGTTTGTACGTGCTTGTTCCTGGAGGTTTCACGTGCGCCCTCCCGGCCCTAGCACCCAAGGATGATGGGGCTCGACCCTGCAGTCCTTGGTCTTTTTCCACTTCGACTGTCCCCTCCACCCTTTCTTTTTCCTCTGTCTTTCCTCTCACTTTTTCTTTGTTTTTCCGCTGAGATATGCCCTTTTAAATAGAGGCGAATCGGTTCTTCCCGAACTTAAAAAAAAAAATATATATATATATACAGGGTGTCCCAAAAAAAACTATATACTCTTTATAGCATCATATATTTTATAATTTAAAAAAAAACAACCAAACAATATATTATTATAGCAATTGCCAATGAAAGGTAAATTAGTAATCTAAGTGATCAAAATGTTATAGCGAGTTGTTTGCATATAAAATTTAATTAACTACGCCAAGTGCTCAAAATGTTCAAAATGCCACCAGAGAACATTTTGAGCACTTGGCGTACTTAATTAAATTTTATATGCAACCAACTCGCTATAACATTTTGATCACTTAGATTACTAATTTACCTTTCATTGGCAATTGCTATAACAATATATTGTTTGGGTTTTTTTAAATTCTAAAATATATGATGCTATAAAGAGTATATAGTTTTTTTTGGGACACCCTGTATATAGAAATCCCCATGTGCCATGCACAAAGTCCTTAATTTTTCATCCATGAGGCACTGAGGCAGTGCAATCATGCTGGTTTTTTTTGCATGTATGTATATATATGAAGAAAATAACCACAAAGGAAAAAGGAAACAGAATTGTGCTCAAGCACTTTTGTCTAATGACACCCTCAGGAATGAAAGCGCTTGAGCACCATTCTGTGTTTCCTTTTCCCTTCGTGGTTATTTTCATTATATTATTCACATGTTACTTTCGTGAAATAATTTTCATATATATACATATTAGGGTGGCCCTTAAAACTGAAGTGTCGATTTTGTATCCTCTCACCCACTCAATTTGTTCTGTTACTCATCTAACTGCACTGTGCAAAATATGATGGTTTTTGAGAAACATTTAGAGGTCGCCCTGGCATGTCAAAGTTTTCCTTCTATTAGGTTTTTGGTATACTCATACTAATTACTCATACTAATTACTCATACTAATTACTCATACTAATTACTCATACTAATTACTCATACTAATTACTCATACTAATTACTCATACTAATTACTCATTTGCAGGATTGATACATGATGGATACGCGACAGAAGCATTACCTTGGTGTTTATTTTGTGGAAGAAATCAGGGGAAGGAAGCTTCCTTCCATTGGTCAGGCCTTTGGCCATTTCCTCTTCCTTCACAAGGGGAAGCAGCAGCCTGTCCGTGAGGCAAGCCGCAACACTGTCAGGACCATAATGGAATTCTGGCATTTGGCACGCATTCCCAAACTCGAACAGACCTTCGACGAGTGGAAAGGGCTGAAAAAACACAAGACCAGGACCAGCAATGCGCACAAGAAAAAAGATGATGATTTTAAGGAGAAGTTGAATGATTTGTTCGACATTGAGCATGCGGACGCCATGAAGATGATCAAGAACCCTGAAGACAAGGCCTTCCTCCAGATGCAGAGGCAGAAGGACAGGACTGGATACATCACTGGACTGGACTTAGAGCAAACGAGAAGAAATGAGGCAGCAGCAAAGAGGAATGTTCAGGAGAAGCTCCAGAAGAGGAAAGCCACTGAGGAGTGTGAAGCATCTACCAGCTGAGCAGTTTTTGAGTCGTCTTATTCCTACGCATCCAAAGGAGACAGGGGACGACTCAGGTGCCTGCGGAGGAGCATGCCCTCTGAAGCGAAGTAGGGGGAGGACCAACATCATGACAGCCGGACTGGCAGCCGCACTTGACAGGACACAGATCTCCTCCAGGAGAGCTGCCTACATACTGACGGAAGCTGCTAGCAGTCTTGGATGGAATGCGGAAGAGCTGAACATAAATAGCAACTCCATATAGCAACTCCATTCAGCGACTCCAGGCTTGGCACCGATCAGAGATGGCACAAAGGATGAAGGAAGAATTCCCAGGTGAAGGTCCCCTCATCGTCCATTGGGACGGGAAGTTGATGGAGGACTTGACAAGCAGGGAGCACGTAGAGCATCTTCCAATGTGGCAATGAGTTGAGAAGCTTCTTGGGGTTCCAAAGCTTCACACAGGAACCAGGGAGGCTCAAGCATCAGCTGTTGTTGCTTGCCTGCAGGAGTGGGGTATCAGTGACCAGGTTCAAACTCTGTTTTGATACAACAGCATCCAACACAGGACATCGCTCCAGAGCCTGCTGCCTGATTGACCTAGCAAACAAAATAGTTAGTGCCTCATTAAGTTTTCTTCCCCTTCTCTGAGAATCCTAGCAAATATATTCAGTCCAGCAGCCTTATTTGACTTCAATGTATGAATCACCTGCCTAACATCATCCTTCCTTATATGAATATGATCAAGAATGTCTGAATTTACAGGATCTAAAGGATTAAACAGGCATTCCATGTCAAGTACACACACCTTATGTCAAGTCATCTCACTGATTTTAATGATTTTTGGTGTGGTAGTTGGGTATGATGAGTAATGTAGCGTGACCAAATTTTACCCACTTGGGTCAAATAGTTTGGGAGTAATGACCCCCCCAAATTTGGGGTCAGCAGCGTAACCTCGTGATTTTGAAAGGTCATAACTCAGGATCTAATGGATGGATGTTAATGATGTGTGTCAAAATGCTCAGAAAAGACAGCAGAATATATGTATAAATATAGCTACATTCATGGTTTGATAAATAAACTGTATATATTAAGATTTTTGCAAATATTAAGGTATTTGCTGCTCTAAAAGAATAATAATTTTCATCACAGTACCTATATAATTTGTATATTTAATCATGTTATATTTGTGTGTTCAGGTTTTGACTATATACTGATAAAATGTCATCAAAATATTATTGTGATCCATTCAATTCCCACAATAAATTAAAATCTTCTGATCTTCAGCCTGCTCCACAATCACTGATAGAAAAATTTCCAAATCATTTGAAGCCAAGCCAAAAGTTATGTTCATGCAGAAATTTTTTTTTCCTTATTTTACAAGTTCAAAATATAGCAGAACCAGAAATATTATCATCAAGCTCGTCTGATACTACTATGGAAACAGTGTCATCAGATGATGTTTTTGTTGACAAGGAGGCTGAATTGTCAGCAATGAATGAGACAATCGCCATGATTGGGGAAAGTCTGATTGTCAAGCGCAAGATTCAAAGAAATGAAGCATACCTCCCAACAAAAATGGCCAAAATACAAAGTTCAGTAAGAAGACACTTAGATATGGTAGGTGAAATTCCTCAAGAGCCAGGTCCATCAAATGTAGACGAACTGTCTGAGCCAGTAGTAGTTGTCCAAACATTGAAAGATAAATATCAAAACTCGGATAAACATGACCAAATTATGATTCTAACTGTTTCTGCATCATCAATGAGTGTAAGAAAACTAATTCAAGAATTTAACTGTTCACAAAAAATGGCATTTTTGTATTTCTTCTCCAACTGCAAACCCAAGGTCAACATCATTCAGAGATTTGAAGACATTTTTCTTTGACAGACTAAGTTGACTGATTTGTTTGGGAGACTTTTCCTTCATTACATCTTCTTTAACTATTTTGTTCATTAGATTTCTTAACAATGTTGTTAAATCATCATAGAGGAAAGGCATCATTGAAGAGAGTCTGGTAACTAGTAAGGAATTCCTCAAGAAGAGAAGCAACATTATGAAAAAATGCAACCTTCGCCAGAAGGAATGGACTTTCCAGAGCCTTTTTCATTTGTTTGTACGAGTTGATCTTTGGTTCATCCTTTGTGTGAGACACTTTCTCCACAAAGATTTTCATCTTAGGGATTAGACGGAGTGCTGTGGATGCAACTTTACAATTTTCCACCCAATGTGTTGCGCAGAATTTTAGAGGGAATTGGGATTCTGTGAGCCCATTGTGTTCTAAGAACAATGCTCTTCTCATCAGTGAGTCTTTGAAGACATAGCAGGCCATCAGAAATTGTCCAACATGCCAGCACTCTGCACTGTGATCAGCAGTTTTCAAACTACCACACACTATCCATTGAAACTTGCAAAATCTTTGATTGGTCTAGTCCATCTATTCCAGTGTGGAATGCCTCCAAAATATTTTCTGACTTTGCTCTTCCAAGAAAGGATGAGGTAAGATAGCGAGTTAGTATTTTTTCTCCATCAAAGTACCAGATGTGCACATCCATCTGTCTCCTTTGAGAAATTTTATTTAGTGATTCATCAAAAAGAATCACACAGAAATTGCACTGGACAATCGATTTCATCAACTCATTTGCAAAGAATGGTGCAATGCCATGTGTGATGGTTAGGGTGGTTCACAAGCATAGGGAAAATTTAGCATCTGAGATTTCACTTTTGGGTCATTGTTGCTTTTGTTCCTACACTTAGTGTGAATAACTGTGTGAAGTATGGTTGGTCTACGGTGTCATTAAGAGGTCACTCAATCATACATGATGTCTCACTAATGACTGATTACTATAGTATGACTAAATTTAGCTTCTTCTTTTGTAGGAATGTGTAGAAATGCCACCAAAGCCATCAAAACACGGTCTAACAGTGGTGTGTGGTTACTAGGGAAGGCGGAGAGTTAACTAGGGCAGGACTCCCTACCAAGCTTCAAGTCCTCCGGAAATTCATGTTCCACCATCTGGAGGAGAGGAAGACAGAATATAACAGTGCGGTGATGACCATTGAGGCTTTGATCCCATTTTGGGCAAAAGCAAACGTTCCAATGACAGATACCAGATACGCTGAGAAGCAGCTCCTGAAACTGTACGAGCAATACAAGGGGCTGAAGAAGAACCGCACAAAGAATTTCCCATCCTACAGAATGGAGGAGGACATATTTCACAGAGACCTTGATGATGTGTTTGATCTTTCACGTCATGACGCCCTCGAGACCATGATGAATGAGGACAAGAACTTCCTTGTTGCTCAGCTCGATAATCCCACTTCCTCCAGCTTTGGCCCGATTGACAAGAAAATGGCTGACCAACAAACAAGGAAGAGGATTCGGTGTGAGGCGGAGATGAACCGAGAGGAGAAGGCCAAGCATGAGGCGGATGCGAGATGGTCCCAGGGAGAACTGGAGGCTTCTAGTTCAAGCACATCTGACTCATCAGATTCAGATACTGTAGTTTTTAAGGAGTCAGCACGAAAATGTTCCACTCCTAAGCGATTGAAGTCTGTGATCACGCCTGACATTTCCTTAGCCTTGGATCGCCACATCATCAGTGACAGGAAAGGAATGGCAGTGGTTGCAGCAACTATTAAATTGCTGGGGCACAACTTGGACAAAGTGTGACCTCACGCAGCACCATTCGTCGCGTGAGACAATGTACACATGAAGTGGTGCCGCGAAGATCAGGCCACTTTCAAGACCCATGAGCCCCTTCTCTTGCACTGGGATAGTAAGCTGCTTACAGATATCTCCCATGGGTTAGAGGTGGTGGACTGTGTGGCTGTGCTTGTAACCGGTAATGGGGAAGAGAAACCCCTTGGAGTTCCAATGGTAGCTGCTGCAACTGGGGCATCTCAGGCTCAGGCGTGCCTGAAGCTTGTGGACGACTGGTCTTTGAGGGGCAACGTTCGAGGTCTTGTTTTTGATACAACTGCGTCCAACACGGGACTTCATGGTGGAGCTTGTACTCTCATTGAAAAGGAGTTAGGTATTGATCTGGTGTGGATCGCTTGCCAACACCATGTGGTAGAAGTCGTCCTTGCTGCGGCCTTCGGTGCTTGTTTCGGAACATCCAGTAGACCTGAAATTGGCCTATTCAAGCGCTTCAAGCAGCACTGGGTTTTCATTGATTGCAGCAAGTTTGAGAGTACGTACACCCGACAACCTGTTCATTGAAACAGCAGAGCAGAGGAAGGAAATGGTCTCCTACTACAAGGAGGCTGTCAAGAAGAGCCAGCTGGATGACTATGATGAACTGATGCTTCTCTGCCTCCTTTTCTTGGGAGGGAAGCTTGATGGCCCTGTGAGAATTCGAAGCCCTGGAACCATGCACCATGCACGATGGATGGCCAAGGCCATTTACACGCTCAAGGTGTTCCTATTCAGAGATCAATTCACCTTGCTTCAGACCGAGAAATGGAACATCAAGGAACTAAGCCTGTTTATCACGCTCCTTTACGGCCGCTACTGGAACAAGGCCAGTGTTGCATACATGGCTCCATTGAATGACCTCACTTTCTTGCACCAGCTGAAAGCTCACCCAGGAAAGACGAATGACAAGGCATTTGCCGCAATGAAGCGCCATTTGTGGTTCATTTCTGAGCACTTAATCCCCTTGGCACTCTTTGGTCCTCGAGTTCACGCATCCACGAAGGAGAGGATTGCTCACAACATCGTAGCTGTTCCCGAAGAAAGAAAAGGACTCAAGCGCGTGGATGGAAAAACGTTCTCCTCGAGCAATCCCTTGGAATTCTATGCCACCAAACGTTCAGCAATCTTCTTCAACCTCGTCATGCAGCACGGAAGTGAACATGCGCAATCATTCCTGTCCAAGACACCAAATGATTAGAACACAGATCCAGCTTACCAGGGAATGAAGGAATGCGTAGAGAAGATGGCAGTGGTTAAAGATTGCGCAGAAAGAGGAGTTGCGCTCATTAAGGCTTCCAACAGCACAATCACGAAGGATCAAGCACAAAAGCAGTACCTTCTCCGCGCAGTCGCTCAGCACCGCAAGGAATTCAAAGAGCTGACTAAAACTGGTCTCAAGAAGACCTAAAGATCTTCAACTGTGTGCATTATTTGTTCCGCTGTTATAATTTCATAATATATTTATATATATATATATATATTTATATTTATATATATATATATATATATTTATATTTATATATATATATATATATATTATATATATATATATATATATATATATATTATATTATATATATATATTATATATATATATATATAATATATATATATATAATATATACAGGGGTTAGACAAAATAATATGAACACCTTGATAAATGGCGGTTTTTATTCTTAATATGGAGTTGGTCCTCCTTTAGCGGCAATAACAGCCACAATGCGTTGGGGAATTGATTCATACAGCTTTTGGACAGTGGCTAGAGGAATCCTGAACCATTCTTCAAGCAAACCCTGCTCCAGTTCCTCCAAAGATGCCGGCGGTGGGAATCTGCTTCTGACCTGCTGCTCCAACTGACACCACAGATGCTCGATAATGTTAAGATCCGGGGATTGTGGAGGCCAATCCAAGCATTCTACTTCACTAACATGCTCTTCAAACCAGTTTTTAACAACCCCAGCAGTATGGATTGGTGCATTATCATCCTGGAAGACGGCGCCACCATTGGGAAACAGCGTTTGGACCATGGGATGGACCTGGTCAGCCAATATTGACAGATAGACCTGGGCGTTAACCCTACCATGCAGTACTACAGCTGGGCCAAGAGTATTCCACGATATTGCTGCCCAAACCATCACAGATCTGCCTCCATGCTTAACGGTTGGGGTCATAAGCATCTTTAGGCTGTCTCCAGACGTAAACTCGAACGGAACATGGAAATAGTGTAAAGGAGGATTCATCGGAGTAGACTACATTCTTCCACTGGTCCATTGACCAATTCTTATGGTCATTACACCATTTTCTGTGCCACTCAATGTTGATGTGCGAAAGGAAGGGTTTCGCAATTGCAGCCTTCCCATGGTATCCAGCTCCATGGAGCTCGCGATGTACAGTTCTGGTCGATACCAGGCTTGCAAGATGCTGGTTAAGCTCTGTAGTCACTTTTGGAGTTGTGGTCTTATGGTTCTTTGTCACAATGCACTTTAGCACTCGGCAGTCTCGATCACACAGCTTCTTCTTGCGTCCACTATTGCTTTTGTCGGTGCTTGTCTTTCCATGGTTTTGGTATGCAGACATGACCATAGAGAGAGTTCCTCTGGATACATTGAACATCTGAGCAGTTTTCGTCACCGATGCACCAGCCATCTGGGCTCCGCCAATTTGCCCTCTTTGGAAGTCTGACAGGTCTTTCATAACTGTTAATTCATAATTCACTCAGATCTGTAAAAACATGAGGGTTATAACATGATGTATACACTCTCTGTTACGCATTTAAATAGGTTTGCCAGTCATTTGACCATTTACTTTGTGTCTGAGCAGTCCGTAAAGATAACTGGTGAATTTGGCGGGTGTTCATATTATTTTGTCTAACCCCTGTATATATATATATTAGACCGTTTCACGCTTATATGGTAATTTTTCAAATTGAATTTTGATAAACGCACACACCTTTATTTTTTTATATGAAGGAAGAAAAACAAATAGACAAAATATCATTTTATTTGAATGATAAAAAGGCACCCCTCAGATGGCACTTCTTTTACATTAATGGATAATTAGAGCAAATATAAGACTGAACGAAAAATATGTTTTAAAACAAAGCGACTTAAATTCTATTTAAGACATATATTGATTAAGAATATAGGGATTTCAGTGGCTGAGGGACCTCCTTTCTCTGATTTTCAATGATTTGAAAGGCCAGTTGTCTCTCTTCCTCACTCTTTGTGAGCTTCTCATTAAACTCTGTAGCCAGTTTGACTCCTCGTTCAGCACAGTCGTTGATTACTTTGACTGCCATGACCCGATTACGGTGCTCTTCAATGTCTTCAAGTTTCTTGGGAATTTCTATTTTCAAACACTTGAAGAAGTCTTGTGTTTGAGTTGTGACAAAACTGGTAATCTTTAAGTCATTGGGGTTTTGCACCATTCGGGGGTCCACCTTTCTTGCCCTCACTTTTCGAAGAGGCGCGTGGTGAAGGTTGTGGAGCATTAGAACCTTATCATCTTCAGTCACGAGGTTTGAGAAGAAGCCAAATCCTACAAGATCCTCACTCAAGTACCAACCATGGTTCTGAAGTTTTTTGAGGGCTGTAGCACCCACTTCCTTATCAACCTGGATCTTGTAGATATGTAGCATCTTGAGGAGGGCCAAATCATTTGCTGGAGCATCAATTGCAACTGGAGATGTATACCAAGCTTGAAGATAAACTGTCACTGAAAAGGCGTTTATTCGTATCAGAGCTTGTTTTTCATGAGGGGTGAGAAGGAATTGGTTCCTAAATAAGTAAATTTTTAAGGAATAGATGTCCTTTCCCATCCATCTAGCTCTGCTGTAAGCTCTTGGGTAGTGGAATCTGCTATCAGAGCCTTTATTTGTTTTAGGCATTGGACAACCAAGGAAGATAAGTGCAAGTTCTAAGTATTCCCTGTAGTCACCTCGAGTGTGGCCCTCTTGAAGTTTGGAGTTGAGGAAAGAAATAAGCTTGTCTCTGTGCTTCAAGATCCAATGATCTAAAGATTCTGAGGTGAGATCATTGGGTTCATAGGGCTTGTAATTCTGCTGATCAATGTTATCCCAACAATCTCTGAATCGATTGAATAAGGGAATTTGTGGACCCGAAGAAGAGAAAAACATGTCAAAAACTGCAGTGATAAGAAGCTCGTGGATATGGTGGCGGCATGCCAGAAAAAGGAGTGATCTCTGAAGGGCCTTTTGGATGATGGTACAAGCCCCAGCATGGATACCTGTATTGCTTGCAGTAGTATCAAAACAAAGGCCTGCTACCCACTCATTTACTTGTGGCCATTGCTTCAAGACATCTAAAACTGCTCTCCCCATTTCTTCTCCCGTTCCAGAAATAAGCTTTGGAATAGACAGTAATTTTTCTAATTCACCTGCACCAGTCACAACAATGGGCATTACATCAATCTTACCCCCATGCATGGATGGAAGAAGCTTTCCATCAAAATGAATTATTAAAGGGGTATTGGTTGGAAACTGGCTTTAATCTTCTCCCATCTGCATCCGTGTTGATCGCCGAGACCTGTAGATAGAGGATGATGAAAGTGTGATCTCTTCAATTTCCACTCCAGCAGCTGAAAGGGCAGGTGCCACAATGTGCATAGCAGCTCTTGCAGATGTTCCAGTGCGGTCCAGAGCAGCCAAGAACTTTTTATCCCTAACAATTACACCTGGTTCAAGCTTCTCCTTTTTTGAAGATGATGATGAGAGTGCTTTGTAGAACAATTCATCACCAGATGATTCTTCACTTCCTCCTGAACCGGAATTTTCACATTGGTTGAGATCCACAACCTTTGTCAATTGCCTCATTTCTTCCTTTGATTTCCTGCGAAGTTTTTCCATTCTTTCCATGCTTATCTGTCGTGCTTTTGCCTTTCTTGAAAACTCCGTCTTCTGGACCCATAATCATTTTCCGATCGTTCCTTTGATCCTTAAGAAAATCTTTATCCTCCTGTAATTTTATTTCTGTTTCTACTTCTGAATGAGCTACATCGAAAAGCTTCTTTAAGCTGGTGATAAATTCTGCTTCATTCTTCTCTTGGGTAGGAGTTCGTCGAGTTCGGTTCTTGACCAGCCCTTCATGCTTATTGTAAAGCCTTTTAAGCTTTGAGACAATATAAGGCTTGTGGGATGTAATTAAGGAGGCTTTTTCCCACATAGCAATAACTTCGTTGGCTACAGTTGCGCAAGCTATAGAGACATTTTGCTTTCCCACCTTAATGTGATAAAAAAGACGTTTAAGGACATCACTGTTAGTTGGAAGCTGCTTCTCAGAAAAACCCTCTTCCAGCACTTGTCCGACCAACCAGACTTCACACTTGTTTCTGGTTTTTGCCATAATTCTGAGGGAAAAAGTTTTACCACCTGTTAGTCTTAATAATAATATAATATAATCATTAATCACTCACCTAAATTATATTATGACTTGATTACTGTAAGAAAGTTGTAAAGTAACATGAAGTAACCTTTCTAGAACAGTAAACTTGTGAAAATATCAGTAATTATAGACGAAAAAGCAAATAAAACATCATATAATCCATAAAGGGAAAAAATGGAAATTCTAGAATAGTTATCCTGAAGGAAGAATTTTCTAGAATTCTCTCTAAAGAATATAGGGGAGTTACTGGACCATTCCTGAAAATGACCTACTTATCTTCCAATTTTATTTATGAATTTTATATACCAAATTTAAGAGGACATCACAAAATAAATAAATATATTTGCCAGAAAAATGAAAATTTTCTCATGAGGGGTAAAATAGATATGCATTGAGGGGTGGGATAACAATAAGCTCTTGTCTTAATATTTTGCATGAAGTCTTTATTCATGACATATTACTTTCTTAGTATGTGTGCGTTGAGCCATCATAAATTTCGATTTTTCGAAACGGCCTAATATATATATATATATATATATATATATATATATATATATATATATATAATATACAGGGTGTACATAAAGTCAGGATCTATTTTTGTGAAGCACTTGGAAATTATATGGAATTCAATCATAAAATGATAAAGTGGTAACATTTATTAAATAATTAAGAGTAGGATTCGACGTGATGCCCATCAGTATCCCTGCACAGCTCAAATCATTCCGTAGCATTTCTAAACACATTCTGGAGCATTTGCGGGGTTATGTTATCTGCAGCAGTTCGTATACGTAAGTTTTCAAGACTCGTAATCTTCGTCTGATAGACGTGCGATTTGATAAAGCCCCATGCAAAGAAATCTAAAGGGGTTAAATCTGGTGATCTCACTGGCCAAGGTCTGTTGCTTCCGCGTCCGATCCAGCGATTTGGAAAACGTCCATTTAGATAATCCTGAACAATTTTGGCATAGTGACAAGGAGCACCATCATGTTGATAGACAACGGGGATAGGATTGTTAGTACCGTCGTCTATCAACATGATGGTGCTCCTTGTCACTATGCCAAAATTGTTCAGGATTATCTAAGTGGACGTTTTCCAAATCGCTGGATCTGACGCAGAAGCAACAGACCTTGGCCAGCGAGATCACCAGATTTAACCCCTTTAGATTTCTTTGCATGGGGCTTTATCAAATCGCACGTCTATCAGACAAAGATTACGAGTCTTGAAAACTTACGTAAATGTATACGAACTGCTGCAGATAACATAACCCCGCAAATGCTCCAGAATGTATTTAGAAATGCTGCGGAACGATTTGAGCTGTGCAGGGATACTGATGGGCGTCACATCGAATCCTACTCTTAATTATTTAATAAATGTTACCACTTTATCATTTTATGATTGAATTCCATATAATTTCCAAGTGCTTCACAAAATTAGATCCTGACTTTATGTACACCCTGTATTAATATTATATATAATATATATATATATATATAGTCATAAATTGTCAAGTCATTATTATCTTTGTTCAATAAATGTTCCAGCCATAAATTGTCAAGTCATTCAAATCGTTTCATTTTGAGCGAGTGCATAAAAAGGTCCTAGAGCAAAGAAAATTGGCACGTTTATTCTTGTGGGGGAATAGAGTAAGGGAAGATGTGACCAAATTTAAAATTCCAAAAAATGCTGTTGTGGACCACCCTAGTGATGGTGTATCTAATTTTGTCCTTGGAAGTGCCAAAGTGCCTTGCGATATCACTGTCCAGAAACATTTGGCTAAATAAAACTGCACCTGATGCTCCAGAATGAGATGAGGAGTGAGTCATCACTAGAGTTAGGATTGATAGGCACTAAAAAATCTAATAGGTAGGCAAAAAGGCACTAAAGAAGCCCTAAAAAGGTCACTTAAATAGGCACTAAAAGCTAAAAAAGGCACTTAATAGGCATTTCTATTTTCCCACTTTTCTTTATTGTTGTTGACTTAGAGTAAACCCATTTGTAGTTCTGATGAATATCAGGATTTTTATTGTAAAAAATAAACTAAACATCTCAAAAACCATCAAACATTTTATTTGCATCAAAGTAAAATCCAAACATTTAAACTATCTTCTTACAAAAAATCAACTAAACTATAAATTGAAATGGCAAATGATGATTACAAATTTTTCAAGGTTCTGTGGCGTAAATTGACATCGCCTGTCACTCAATACATTTTTATATCAAGAAAATGACCTTTCGACATCACAAGACGTAATTGGTGCGAACTTCAAAGATGCTAATTCGCTTGGCTCAAAGTCCAGAACCTCCTGACACTCTCCTTTGAACACTGTTGAAACGTTCACTATGGTTTGCCAACCAGGATTGCGTCTGAGAACATTTTCAAATGCTCCTTCCTTAAATTTTGAACTATTTCCACTGTTTCAACAAATGGCAGGCCTCTCTCCTCCAGCTTGGTTATGGTCCCTGGCACCCGTCCAAAATTGGCCATGATGTAGGCCAGGTCTCCTCGAAGGGTTAGACACGATAAGGCCTCCTTCACTTCTCCTATCACGACTGCCTCATGCTCGTCTAAGTTTTCAATGACCTGCAACAAAAAACAGAATTAAGATGAAATTTGCTTTGCTGCTTTTGAAATGGCTGTAGAAGAATGTACTAATTAAACTGAATATGTTTTGTGCCTTGGCAATTTCGCTGATATTTTCAGCATAATACATGGCAGCTTGAAGCCAGGAACCCCATCGAGTCAAAACTGGCTGAGCTGCCTTGAAAGCAGCAATTCGTGAAGGTGCCTTGAGAAAGACCTCCTTCACCGACGATACAAGTGCATTTACGTTCCAAAAATGTCCCCGGATGTTTTCTGCCACCCGATGGAGAGCATGAGCCAGGCAAGTCACATGCACCATTTTTGGATAGAAAACCTTCAGATTTTGCGCTGCTTTCAACATATATGCTGCTGCATCCGTGACAAGAAGTAAAAACTTATCATTGTTCTCACTTGGCCACAGAACTCCTGCAATTAAAAAAAATTAATAAATAAGTTTATATACGCATAAAATTAACAACTTCAAATGTAATTGTCTCATTTTAAATGCATATGAATAACATTCATCAACACTTACGGAGAGCATCCCACACAACTCGAGCTACTGTGGCATTATTAGTTGCCTCGAGAGGATCAGGTGTGCTTTTCCTAGGCCAGAGCAGTCGAGCTTACCCACCACCACATTGGCAACTTGACGTCCACAGGTGTCTTGTCATCTCGTCAACTGACACCCAGAAGTTGGCATAATTGATGTCTTGTCTGATCTCTTCAATAACCTAGAAATTTCATGTAGTATTTAAGTTAATAAATACATACAATGTGCATAACTTGATAAAGAGTGATATGAACAGAACGCTCTTTTAGCCATTCTTTTACATTTGACATAATCAAAATTTAATACAATAAAATGACAAAAATTAAAGAAATGAAGTGAAATAAAACTCAAAATTTAAACAAAATAAAATATTAAATTATTTTAAATCAATGTGAAATGAATTTAAACCTGTAAAATGAAAATTAAAATGAAGTAAATTAAATCAACATATTTAAACTTACAGATTCATATTTTGGATGGAGGTAGTTTCTCCTCAAAGTAGATTCATCGGAATTTTCATTTTCGTGTACTTTGCTAAAATTCTTTGTATGCCGCATTTTTCAGCTTGTTAAAAGGTATGTTTGCCACCACCATTGAAGCACACAAATCAGCATGGAACTGCTGCTGCAACTTATCCGACTCTGTGGGACTTGGAAAGAAGGGCTGGCATGTTGCAGTTTTCTTCTTAGAGTTCATCAAATGCATAGCAGTATTTTTGTGTTTGTCCAAATGGCATTTTTCTCACATTTTACCTGCAAAGATGACAAGTATTACTGAAAAACAAACTTAATTACTGCGCCATGCATTAAAATAAATCAAATTAACAACAAACAAAAAGCTATTATTCTCTAATCATTATAAGAACCCAACTTAACTTAATAATTTCTTTAGATACCAATTTCTTTTTTTTTAGAAACTACAGAAAACGACAATTTTTAGGGTAACTAAATTATAAAATGCATTAGTCGAACGTCGAAGTTGGTTGTTCGGTTAATTAAATTAATATTAAAATAACACTGGTCAGCAAAGATTTTTCATCAGAGTAAAATTTGTGTTGGCTGGATAGCATTTTTCACGCTGATTCCAAAACTGCATTCAGATTTTTTCTAGCACGTATAGTTTTCAAGATGAAGGCATATATATAACTACACAGATTTAACCATTTTAAATAGGCAAAATACTAAAATTTCAACATTTGATTGTGTTTATTTTATTGTTTTTTTTTAGTTTATTCATCTTATTTATTTTTCAATTATCTTAATTATACGGTACATCTTATGTATTTCAGGTGTGAGCTTTTACGTCTAGCAGCATTGTGATTCAGGCAACAACGCCGTGCTTTGTGTGTCAAAAGATCAGTCCAGTCCAAGAACTTGTTGTGTCAAGTTGGTGTACATTTTTTTTTAATTTATAGTTTGCTCAGGTCAGTCAACATGCCTCGACAAT
Source organism: Bathynomus jamesi (assembly GCA_023014485.1). Lineage (NCBI taxonomy): Eukaryota > Metazoa > Arthropoda > Malacostraca > Isopoda > Cirolanidae > Bathynomus > Bathynomus jamesi. Next base: position 70,019 of record JAJOZX010009672.1, on the reverse strand, counting down.
GTAAGAATGACCACGACAAGTTCTGTTTCATCTGCGGCCAGTTGACAACTAAAACACAGCGACGAAGTATTACAACCAACATTAAGAAAATATACAAGCTATACTTTGGTTGCCATCTAGGTGACCAAGATAAACCATGGGCGCCACATCAAATCTGTTCTGGCTGTTCAAATGGATTACGTGATTGGCTTAACAAAAAGAAAGCTTCAATGCCATTTGCCATACCCATGATATGGAGGGAGCCGAGAGATCATCATGAAGACTGTTATTTTTGTAGTGTGAACTTAATGGGGTTTTCTGCCAAGAACAAACACCAGATTGTATATCCAAACTTGGATTCAGCACGTAGACCAGTAAAACATGATGAAACATTGCCCATTCCAATTCCCCAAGTGATAGGCTAGATTCTATCATAGATGACATGGAAAGTGATGAAGGTGGAACTGGCGTTTCCGGACCATCTACAGAACCAGAGTACACTTTTGAAGGTAGACATTTAGAGCCTAAAAAGTTAACCCAAGGACAGTTGAATGATCTTGTTAGAGACTTATCGCTGTCTAAAGAGAAATCAGAGCTTCTCGCCTCAAGACTAAAGGAGAACAATTTACTTGAGAACAATGTTCGTATTAGTTACTACCAAAACGGAATTTTGAATTAACAGCATTCTTTTCAGTAGACGGTCCTCTCTGTTATTGCCATGACATCAATGGACTATTTACAGCCATATCTCAGATGTACGTGGCATCTGAGTGGCGCCTCTTTATTGATTCGTCGCAGAGAAGCCTGAAAGCAGTTCTTTTGCATAATGGTAATATAATGCCATCCATCCCCATTGCCCATTCCATCCATCTAAAAGAGACATATGACAATATGGATATACTACTTAAGGCAATCAAATACGACAGTCATCAATGGAATGTTTATGGAGATCTAAAAGTTATAGGAATGCTTATGGGTATGCAGTCAGGATTCACAAATGGATATGTGAAAACTTTCTTGGAAGCAACAAGTCACCTGCGTATAAGGATGGAGTCAAGAACCTCCTTGATGCCTTCAAAGAAATGGAGTGTCGAATGTCGTTAAATATTCACTTCCTGCATTCCCACTTAGATTTCTTTCCTGAAAACCTTGGTGCAGTGAGTGACGAGCAAGGAGAGCGCTTCCATCAAGATATTCAGATGATGGAGAAGCGCTACCAAGGATATTGGAATGAAAGCATGATGGCGGACCATTGTTGGATGCTGTATCGTGACAATCCAGGCCAAATTTACAAAAGGAAATCACACTCACAGCGCTTTTAATAAAATAATGTATATATTCTTTATTTATAAGTACATTGAATAAAGTAAAGGGTGGGGCACGGGAATCAAGTGTTTTTTGAATAGCTAGTAATCGGCCATTAGGAATGGGAGGGGCGTGCGGTAGGTAGCATTCCATTCCTGGGTTCATAGCATTTAACTTTAACTAACACTCACCTTTATCTTTCAGGTGCCATCATGGAGCAGTGGACGTTAGAACACCGCATGTTCGCGTATGATCATTTTGTTAGGAGTGGCGAGTCAGTGACAGCAGTTCAGCGTGCGTTTCGCCGCAGATTCAACATTCATCGAAATGACTCTGTTCCCGCTCGTGACACAATCTTACGTTGGGTTAACAATCTTCGAACAGGAGGCTCAATAATGAAAACAAAACCGAAGGTGCCGCAACGCACTGTGCGTACTCCAGAGAACGTTGAAAGGGTCAGACAAGCGATGTTGCAAAGCCCAGGCCGCTCTGCTCGGAGACATTCAGCTGCACTCGGAATCAGCAATCGTACTGTTAGACGGATTTTGCATGAAGAATTACATTTTCACCCATACAAGTTAGCGATGGTGCAGGAATTGAATGTAAACGATTGCCCCCAACGACTGAATTTTGCACAGGAAATGCTTGCACTTTATGAGCAGAATGAAAACATGATGGTGGTAATGAGTGATGAAGCCCATTTCCACCTTAATGGGGCCGTCAACAATCAAAACTGTCGGTATTGGGCTGCTGAAAATCCGCGACAACTCCATGAAAAACCGCTGCATAGCCCTAAGGTTACAGTTTGGTGCGCGGTGGGAAAGTTTGGCGTCATCGGTCCCTATTTTCGAACAAAATGGGGTTACCGTTACCATAACATCTGGGGGTTACATTGAGATGGTGAACACCTTTTTCATCCCTGAGTTACGAAGAAGGCGTATTGCTCGTTGACATTTGTGGTTTCAGCAAGATGGGGCCACGCCACACACCGCCAGAGCGTCAATGGCTGTTCTTCGCCCCCTGTTTCCCAACCATCTCATTTCGAGATTTGGTGACATTGCATGGCCCCCTCGGTCCCCTGACTTGTCCACATGTGACTTCTTTCTATGGGGGTACCTCAAGTCACGTGTCTACGAGGACAAGCCCCGTACATTAGATGCATTGAAGGAAGCGATCCATCAACAAATCATCCAAATCAACAGAGACCTGCTGGGAAGAGTGGAGGCCAATTTTCGTAAACGCCTTCAACAATGCGTCGACGGCCAAGGACATCATATGCCAGATATAATTTTCGGTACATGATTATTATGACATGAAATGCTATGTTCTTACGAATGTTGTTCTACCAATATATTTTCTTTACAAAAATAAATATTTTTCCTGATTATTCCAAAAACACTTGGTTCCCGTGCCCCACCCTGTATATGATGTATTTGTTGTTTAGCATTCCTAAGTGTGATCTATATACATCCATAAATTTTCTTATAGCAATATCAAAAACTTAAAAATATCAAAACCAGTGTATCTATATAACTATATGTGCTAGAAAAAAACAAAAACAGATTCAGAATCAGCGCAAGAAATGCATTAAGAAAAGTATGATCATGTTTGTGATGAGAAAAAGTTTCATTTTGTTGGCCAGTGTAATTTAAAACAATTTGTTTTTCACCACTCTTTACCAATTTACTTTAGAATGCTATTAAATTTGGAAAAGCTCACATTATCACTCATTGTTGGAGCGTCAAATTCCCTTGTATGCATTTGTTTACATCGAGTGGGTTTGTTATTTTGGATAGAGAATAAAAAATGTTGCAACGTACCTCTTTGGAACAAGGTTGGCAGAAAATAACTACCATCCGTAGTGAAGTTTGGGTCCTTGATCCACTGCCTGAACAGAACACTTTTGGCTGTCTTGTCCTTAGGCATTTTTTCTCACTTATAAAAAAAGCCGTAAGCACAAACAAGATTTTATTTAGCAAACGCACTTGAACAAAGACACCATGTTGCACGCAGAAAACAAAATGATCGAGGCAGAACGCGTCACAATGACGTATTGTGATCTGATTGGCTGTATTTGGCTGACGTATTGTGATCTGATTGGCTGTGCTGGTTGCCTCAGGACTAGCCTCGGTTTTTCCATCCCCTGCCCTATTTAGGCCTACAAGTTTCAAAAAATTGCGAGTTATTTTGCTTTATTTAGTACAATAAAATTTAAAAAGGCATATATAGGCACGTATTTTAAAATTAGGCACTAACCATCAAAATAGGTGTTTATAGGCACTATAACATTTAATTATATACATCCTACAGTCCCGAAACAGATTTCTCTAAAAGAAGCCTATGAATCTATAAACGGGAATAAAAAAGGCAAAAAGGGCAAAATCCGGTCTCTAGTCATCACTGTGTTTATACACCACAGAATTTCAGCTTCTATAACAGAATCACTTATGACATTATTTTTACAGTTAAATCAACAAGAGCAGGTGCTTCTGTTACAGCAGATGTTGAAGGAGTGTTGCAGTGTTCTGTGGATGGTAAAGGATCCTCTATGTTAACTTGAGGAGCTGAAGTGTGTGCTTCACTTCCTGACTTATTTTTTTTATATCAGCTGATAGATTCCAGGACTCTTGATTCTCTCCATCATGACTGAAGCATGTTTAGCTGAATTTTGGTGACTTCAAAGAGCAGATTCACCCATATTCCTTATGTTTATTGTTTTGTTGCAGAACTTGCAGAATGCTTCATAATCAAATTTGGTTTTTTGAATCCAGGAATAGTACAAGGATGACTCAGTTGTCCATGTTGACTCAAATTGACTATTTCAGTGGAGCCTCAGAGACATGATGAGCCAGTATCTGAACAAAATTAAACTTAAAACCGTCAATCATTCAAGAGAAAGTAATTTCAAATTCCTACCTATATTTTTATCTGAAAAAACATTACAATGTTAAAAAAACATGCATTTCATTTATATTAGTAATAGATAAAATATAGTGCCTACCAACATCTAATACAAAAAAAAATTATAATTTTCGGCCTTACAATACAAAACCTTGCATATGTATCATTACATACAAAAAGCTTTTTATTTGTTAACCCAGCTTCTGGGTAACATAATCAACTTTCAAATTTAAATTCCAGGTTTTTCCCAAATTTTTTTCAAATTCAAGGTCATTTCCAGGTTTTTAAGGCCACTTCAAAATTAAAGGCCATTTCCAGGTTTCCAAGGTTTTCAAGGTCATTAACCACCCTGAATTACAGTTCTAAGTATTAGTCTGTCTTAAATTGTACAGCTTCCTTATATTAAATTATTATTAAATAGTGGAAATCCCTCTAACCCTCTAGTCATTAGAGCCTGTGACTATGAATAAATGGTCCTGGGTTAGAATCCTAGTAGCTTAGAGGTTAGAAAATTTATTTTCTCCACAAGCATGTGCCCAATGCCTATGCTTGTTTCTTCCATACAGTAGAATATATAAGATCTCTAAACTAATACAGAATAAAAAAAAAACTTTTTTGGCAACCTGCATAGTATCTAGGCCTAGGTCCTTTGGAAGTTGGAATGAGGTACACACCTAGGCCTTGGGAGGTAACTAAGGGGTTTAACTACCTACCTCGCTAATTAATTTTTTAAACAACTCATGATAATTTTACTTAAATTTTTAATAGGTATAAAGTTTATATTTTTCAGGTTCAGCACAGCAATATGAAGTGTTAATTCATCAGAAATACCTGTACAATTTAGTCATTACTCACTGTTCAAACTTCAAACACCTAAATTTAAAGTTATTTTCAACTGCAAAAATTATATAGGATTTGTGATAAAAATTATTGATACTTTTAGAGAATCAAATAATTTGTAAAAATCTTGATACTTACCTATAGGTATATATCAAATCATGTATGTAGCTATATTATAATATGTATATATATGAACTATTTGTGAAGTTATCTTAAATAAAATGCTCAAAATTTTCAACATGCACAAATTCAAATGCTTGTGAAAAGCAAACCCATGGAGATCCCACTCCAAATTTTTGCTTGAATATGCTTCATCTAAGGTTTTTACTTATGCCAATTTTCATGACCTTGAATTTTGAACTCTGACCTGAGGTCAAGGTCAAAGGCGAAATATAACTGAAATTTTTTTAACAGAATGTACGCACTCTGGGCATAAAATTAAAGTTATTCTGCTGTCTTTTCTGAGCATTTTGACACCAAAATCATTAAAATCCATCCATTAGATCCTGAGTTATGACCTTTCAAAATCACAAGGTTACGTTGCTGACCCCAAATTTAGGGGGGTCATTACTCCCAAACTATTTGACCCAAGTGACTAAAATTTGGTCAAGCTTCATTACTTATCATACCCAACTACCATACCAAAAATCATTAAAATTGGTGAGATGAGTGGCAGAAATCACCAAAAAGTGTGTACACTTGACATTGAATGCCTCTAAAGCAGGGGTCCCCAACCCTATGCCCGCGAGCACCATGGTGCCCACCGACCCTTTTGCGTGTGCCCGCCACTGACTGACTATGATTGATAAGTTTTCATTTAAATTTTTAATAAAATGTTAAGTATGTTACATATTTTAAATATTTAGTTACTAAATATTTAAAATATGTAACATACTTAACATTTTATTAAATTTTAGTAGTTAATTACAGAAACAGATGTTAATTTATTTGAAAATAATTATTTCTTTATAAATAAATTAAGTTATCGTTTTGATAATTTTTCTAAGATTCTTAGTTAGCCCATCCTTGTTTTTTTTTGTGTATTATGTTCATTATTTTACATAGGAATTAAATGTTTTTTTTTGTGTATTATGTTCATTATTGTCCAACTATAAATTTGCCTTGAAAAAGTAAATGGTACCCACCGTACTACCGGTAGTTTTGAATGTGCTCTTCGGCACAAAAAGGTTGGGGACCCCTGCTCTAAAGAGTAATTCTACGAGAAATAGACAAATGAAGTACATGGTAACCTCTTCAAAATTCATGAAACTTGGTGTGAGGGTTGGTTTAGGTCCAAATTACAAATTCTGAATTTTTTTGAAAATTGGTCAAGTTGGTCAAATTTTATGGCTTGACCAAATTTTGGTCAAATGAAAAAAACAATAATTTTCAAATTAAATATCTCAGCTCTTAATTGTGGTAGTGTAGTAAGTCTTAAATGATAAAATATGTAAAATTAACTAGTTTCTAAATATGTATCTTTTTTTAGGGTAACAAAAATAAAATTATGATTTTTTGGAAAAATTTTTTTTTTTTTTGCAATTTGGCAGCGAAGATATCATTTTTTGAAAAAAAGACCAGGAATAAAAAATGTTTATTTGATGTATGTACACCATAATAAGTAATAAAAAGTCAGCTTATCGACAATTATTATGAAAAAAAAATTACTAAAAAAAAAATCCTCCAAATTTTAATAATTTTTTGCTTTCTTTCCAGATTTTCAGTATATACCTAATTTTCTAGTATACGTAAATTTACCTAACCCTTAAAATGCCTCAAAACAAAATTTGTTGCGATCCTATGAAAAAACACTCGAGAAGAATTTTCTGTAACATCAAAAAGCAAACTCTGCCATGGCAGCTGCAAGCTATGGAATTTTGGAAGAAAATCAATTACTATGCAGCAATTGCTATGTCACAATTAAAAAGAAGCCAATTGTATTAGAACATGTTCAACGTTCATCCAGAGAGCCGGAACCTGCACCAATACCTGAGCCAGACATACTTAACGAATGTATGGAGTGAAGCAGTAGCGATTCCACAAATCCACCACCATTGGAAGAATTTGTCATTCAAGACAGGCAATTCAATAAAGATTTGCTCAGCGACAATATTTTACCTTTATTTGATGAAAGCCCTATTAAAACATGTAATAAAACAATAGAGACTCCATTCAGGACATTTGTTTCTTAATGCCAAATTCGTAGTTTTCTGTTTTTAAATATTAGCATCAGCACTTGAATATATATATACAAAATATTTGATATTTGATTATTTCACGCAACCTAAATTTATGAATTTGTTTTACAGCTGGATTGAAGCCGGTACAAAAACAGATAAAGGCTTCTACGAAATTCAGATTGACAAAGGAAAAGGTTAAACAAAGTTTTGAAGCTGCTTATGGGGCTCCTATTGACTATTCTGAAGCTGGTCCGTCCAAAACAAGTTGTTTGGAAGATAATTTAGAGAGGCAAGACTACTTTTTCAGATATAGTTATTGAAATTTGACATTTTAAATTAAATTTAATACAGTCATCGAAGTATATACTAAATTAAGTTTTATCTGTTTACATTTTTATAATCGGACAATATAATACATACATATATTTTATGAAAAGTTTAATTAAAAATATACTAATTAAACTTAATGTCAAATACACTTTATTTCAGGTATCAAAAGGTTATGGAAGAATTAAAGGAGAAATTTCAAGCAAGTAACGATCGCAATCTTAGGTTACAAATACTATCATTGTATCCCTATCCCATTGAAAAAACTGCTGACTTCTTTGGAGCAACAAAGTATATGGTGCGTAAGAGCTGCAATCTTCAAAAACAGTTTGGGATTCTTCCTAACATTCCAAACATGATGAAAGGGAAGGTCGTCACAGCTGAAATTAAAAAAAATCATTCAGGAGTTTTATGAAAATGAATATAGTAGGATGTGCCCGGGAATCAAAGATTATAAGTTTGCAATAAATGAAGAGGGTGAAAAAATAAAAAAACAAAAAAGACTGGTATTGTGTAACTTGAAAGAGTTATATGCTGAATATGCAAAAAATGATAAAAATCCCAAAATAGGCTTTAGTACCTTTGCTCATCTTCGACCGTCATGGTGCGTGCTTGCGGGACAAAGCGAAACTCAGTGTCTGTGTATGTACGCATCACCAAAATCCAAAACTACAAATATCAGCATTAGGCATTAAAGATTTAGACTACAAAAAATTAATGTCTTTATCCATCTGCGGCATGGACAATGAAGATTGTATGATGCACCGATGCAAAAGATGCCCGCGAGAGGTTGGAATCAAAAATTATTTGGAAAGTTTGGACTTCATGGCGATGGAAGAGATAAAATATAAACAATGGGTGTCCGTCAATCACTGTATGTTAGAAGATATCACCGAAACTCCAGAGGAATATGTGGAATCACTCACCAAAAAAATTGCACAACTGACAAGACACCACTTCACGAATAAATGTCAGTCAAGTTACTTCAAAAATCTAAAAGAAACTCTGCCCGAAAATGGTGTTTTGGTGGGCGATTTTGCGGAAAACTTCTCATTCATCGTACAAGATTGTGCCCAGGGGTTTCATTGGGAGAACTCGCAATGTACAGTGCACCCATTCATTTATTATTCCAAAAACAATGCAGGAAAACTAATTTGCAAAAGTTACTGCTTCGTTTCAAACCGTCGCAGGCATGATACAATTCTGGTTCATAGTTTTCTCAAAAAATTAATCCTGTGCATCCAACAACAAAATTCAAACCTAACTAAAATTCATTATTTCACAGATGGATGCGTGGCTCAGTATAAGAATAAACAAATTTTCTAAATTTATGCCATCATTTTGAAGACTTCAAAATTCATGCTGAGTGGAATTTTTTCGCGACATCCCACAGGAAGAATGCCTGCGATGGTATTGGCAGAACGGTAAAAAGAGCAGTCGCCAGAGAAAGCTTACGACAGCCTCTCGACCATCAAATCTTAACAGCTGAGGACTTCTACAATTTCTGCTCTCAAGAATTCCTAACCACTATTGACTTTTTTTACATCTCTGAGGCAGAAGTTGTAGATGTAGTGCTTTCTTTGCAAAAACGTCTGAGTGAACCTATTACTTCTATCAAAGGTACTCAACAATTACATCGCTTCATCCCAATTTCCAAGAATTCGTTGAAGGTTTATCCACTCTCTCAGAGTGCACAGTAGGGCATGACTCCAGATTTGAAAAAATTTACTGGAGCACAGCTCTGAATTTACTTTTTTTCCCCTTACACCACTAGATAGGTTAATGATAGTAAACTCTTGAATTGACGACATACCAATTACAAATTGTTTTAGCTAAACATAATAATACAATAATGTACAGTTTATAACTCACCTTAAGTTTATTTATTCATTGCAGCAGCAACAGTGGACAATGTTAGACCTTGCATGTAGGCATTTGTTGTGAATTTACCACCATGTATGCTTGGCCACTGATCAATGGCTTTCTGTGTGATCATTACAGCAGATCTAGTGCCTGGAGCTGGACCCTCCTTCACAATTCTGCACAGCTTAGTCAAATGAGATGGTTTAATGGGATCCTTTGTGTTCAACAATGTAACCAAGAATGGAGAATGTCCCTTCAGCTGGTGCTTCACTCCAGGCAGTTGATCCATCTTTATCAAAATGCTTTAATCTCTCTGTGATTCCTTTCCACAGCTGTTCTATATATTCTGTCAGCCAATTTATCACTGAGTCTTTTGTAAAACTACTTTCAGATCTGGTTCTGGATGGTCTAGCAACTTCAGCAACCTGGTAGTAATCAGAACGTTTCTTGATGTATTTGTAAACTTCATTTAGGATGTAATCCTCAGCTGTTAGTTCCTTTTGCTGCCCTGTGGTATCGTGCTTAAATTCAGAAACTACATCATTTGCATTTCCTCCATTAGCTAATTTGGAAATTGTTTCCATCACTCTTAACATAACAGTTTTCCCTCCTCCTTTATAAAATATATTTTCTACAAATTCTGCACTAACTGTGGTTTTTTGAGCTACTTGCAACATAATCTTTGTTACATAGGAAATCAATACATAGAACTTGGCACTAATTTCTTTCTCTTGTGGATGATAAAAAAAAAACAATTTTCCACAAATCTGTCAAATTGATCAAATTCGTAATTAACCATGCGAGTATCAGATTTGAGTTTTGGTCTCTTAAAACCAATGATATTGTCAAGAACCATATTGGTATAGTCAAGGCCTGATCTCAGATTTGAAGTGTGATTCTGAATAAAGTCTAAAAGCTCACTTAGTTTACAAATTTTCTTCAATGCATCAACGTGGGCTCTGTTCACAAGATGCATTAAGTCCCATCGAAATTTGAAATTTTCTCCAAACAACTTTTTCATTTCATTTTTAAATGGCTCATTGTCCTTACAAAAAGCCCCATCTCCAACCATTCCAGATACCTTGGATTTAATTGCTTCTTCAGATAGTTTCAAGTGATTAGGAGACTTCAACACATCAAAAATTTCATTGGCCAAATAAACTCCTGATTTGCTGCGTACTAAATTTATCCCAGCAAGTTTTACAGTCTTATCTTCTTCACTCATAACTAATACAACTAGCATGCTTAATCCCAAAATTGTTCCAATGTCAGCTGTTATTGTTACTGAAGTTTGTTCTAAGAACCACTTTACAGTTTGTTCTTTAAGTTGATTATCTAATAGCTCACAAATTGTCTCGCACGCATGTGTGCTATGATTCAAATTTCCAACCTCACAACCTGACCTATGTAATACAGCTAGAAGTACTGGATATAGAGCCCATGCAGTGTTTGTTTTCATTATGTAGTATAAGATGTTGCCACATAAGTCTTCTATGCGTTTAGTAGTGTTCCGAGAAGATGTTTTCATCACTTCATAAACAGCAGCTCTTTGATGATGCTGAAGTTTAATTAAATGTCTCTTCAGGTGGGTTTTCAGATTTCTAAACCATCTCTCTTGATTTTCTCCTTGTTTGCATACATAGGTTAAATCTTTAACATTGAAGTAACCTTTTATGTTAGAATGTTTGTCTGAAGCACATGCTTTGGGGTCTGTGCAAGCTATGCAATATAATGTAAACATTTTATCATCAGAAGCATCATCAATATCTTCTTGATTATCATCATCTTCATCCTCAACAGCTATATCTACATCAGGCATATTAGTGTCACTATCATGACTCCAGATTCCTGGGATCTTGGGAGCATTGCTCCAGTAAATTTGACCATGAGAAAAAGTAAATTTGGGTTTGGGTTTTGTTCATCCGCTAGACGTTATGCAATTTTTTTGCGTATACATTCTTGTACAAACCAATTTTTTTAAATTACAAATTTAGTTATTTTAAGTTTAGTTGGTAATTCCATATTTAACAATTATTTTTATTTTTTGTTAAGCTTCAATGTTTTGATAATTAAAATTTTATTAAAACGTATATTTTTTTAATATAAAATTATCAGGATTGGACTATGTTCCATTGATCTCGGCCAGGTTTGATAAATTGGCCAGATAATTACTTGTGCGGTTTTAAGTAATCCACCATGACTCTAGAATTGAAAAGTTTAGTTAAGTTTAAACTTACTTTTACTTACTCTTCCTTACTTTTACTAAGTTTAAAGCACTTACTTTTACTTACTTTCATTGTACTATATTTACTTACTTTTACTCACTTTTACCATACTATATTTACTAACTTTTACTTATTTTGTATTTTTTCAGGTAGTCAATAATCAATAATGGATCCTAATATTGATGAAGTTGGAGAGAAAAGTGAGGGTGTTAAAAGGGGTTACTTTTGTGGTCAATGCAAGAACAAATATTCAAAGAAGCAAAACTGGGAGGAACATTTTAATTCCAAAAAAAATATTTGTTACAATACAAGAGGTCCCAGAGTTTGGGCCCACAGCTTAGATATTGCAGTAAAGAAATACCAGGATGAAGTGCAGCAAAGAGATACGGCAAAGCAGTCATTTAGTTTGTTCACAAAATGTGCTAGTGCTAGACCTCAGAAAAATGAACCAACTTCATCAACTGCTAATCTAGAAAATGAAACTTTTTCACTAGATGTTTCACAGACTGAAGAAAGTGCTTCTCCTCCACCTAAGAAACAAAAGGTAAGTGAGGAATCTGCGCATCAGACTAACAAAACTGCTTTAGAGGAATTTGAAAATTCCCAAATCCAGAAGACATTGAATGCAATTTTGCGCCTAACAAAAGAAACTCACCAAGCTGTTGTGGTTAATAAAGAGAAGAGTCAAAATATGCCTTCAAGTTCAAGTGTTGCATCCAAATCTAATAAAGCAAAAAGCAACAAATTTGACATTTCCATAGCCCATTTAAGCAAGTGTAAATCAATACAAGAAATCCTGAACAATGATTTGATCAAATCTACATTCAAATTGGTGGAAAAGAAGGATCTAGGGCATGCTGATGATTCATTTTCAGTACCAAGTGATATAATGGAAAACATTGCAAATAGTGACACTAATATGCCTGATGTAGATATAGCTGTTGAGGATGAAGATGATGATAATCAAGAAGATATTGATGATGCTTCTGATGATAAAATGTTTACATTATATTGCATAGCTTGCACAGACCCCAAAGCATGTGCTTCAGACAAACATTCTAACATAAAAGGTTACTTCAATGTTAAAGATTTAACCTATGTATGCAAACAAGGAGAAAATCAAGAGAGATGGTTTAGAAATCTGAAAACCCACCTGAAGAGACATTTAATTAAACTTCAGCATCATCAAAGAGCTGCTGTTTATGAAGTGATGAAAACATCTTCTCGGAACACTACTAAACGCATAGAAGACTTATGTGGCAACATCTTATACTACATAATGAAAACAAACACTGCATGGGCTCTATATCCAGTACTTCTAGCTGTATTACATAGGTCAGGTTGGTTGTGAGGTTGGAAATTTGAATCATAGCACACATGCGTGCGAGACAATTTGTGAGCTATTAGATAATCAACTTAAAGAACAAACTGTAAAGTGGTTCTTAGAACAAACTTCAGTAACAATAACAGCTGACATTGGAACAATTTTGGGATTAAGCATGCTAGTTGTATTAGTTATGAGTGAAGAAGATAAGACTGTAAAACTTGCTGGGATAAATTTAGTACGCAGCAAATCAGGAGTTTATTTGGCCAATGAAATTTTTGATGTGTTGAAGTCTCCTAATCACTTGAAACTATCTGAAGAAGCAATTAAATCCAAGGTATCTGGAATGGTTGGAGATGGGGCTTTTTGTAAGGACAACGAGCCATTTAAAAATGAAATGAAAAAGTTGTTTGGAGAAAATTTCAAATTTCGATGGGACTTAATGCATCTTGTGAACAGAGCCCACATTGATGCATTGAAGAAAATTTGTAAACTAAGTGAGCTTTTAGACTTTATTCAGAATCACTCTTCAAATCTGAGATCAGGCCTTGACTATACCAATATGGTTCTTGACAATATCATTGGTTTTAAGAGACCAAAACTCAAATCTGATACTCGCATGGTTAATTACGAATTTGATCAATTTGACAGATTTGTGGAAAATTGTGTTTTTTTCATCCACAAGAGAAAGAAATTAGTGCCAAGTTCTATGTATTGATTTCCTATGTAACAAAGATTATGTTGCAAGTAGCTCAAAAAACCACAGTTAGTGCAGAATTTGTAGAAAATATATTTTATAAAGGAGGAGGGAAAACTGTTATGTTAAGAGTGATGGAAACAATTTCCAAATTAGCTAATGGAGGAAATGCAAATGATGTAGTTTCTGAATTTAAGCACGATACCACAGGGCAGCAAAAGGAACTAACAGCTGAGGATTACATCCTAAATGAAGTTTACAAATACATCAAGAAACGTTCTGATTACTACCAGGTTGCTGAAGTTGCTAGACCATCCAGAACCAGATCTGAAAGTAGTTTTACAAAAGACTCAGTGATAAATTGGCTGACAGAATATATAGAACAGCTGTGGAAAGGAATCACAGAGAGATTAAAGCATTTTGATAAAGATGGATCAACTGCCTGGAGTGAAGCACCAGCTGAAGGGACATTCTCCATTCTTGGTTACATTGTTGAACACAAAGGATCCATTAAGCCATCTCATTTGACTAAGCTGTGCAGAATTGTGAAGGAGGGTCCAGCTCCAGGCACTAGATCTGCTGTAATGATCACACAGAAAGCCATTGATCAGTGGCCAAGCATACATGGCGGTAAATTCACAACAAATGCCTACATGCAAGGTCTAACATCGTCCACTGTTGCTGCTGCAATGAATAAATAAACTTAAGGTGAGTTATAAACTGTACATTATTGTATTATTATGTTTAGCTAAAACAATTGTAATTGGTATGTCGTCAATTCAAGAGTTTACTATCATTAACTCTAGTTTTTCAAGGGAGTCATGGTCAGCTATGCAATGTTTTCCATTATATCACTTGGTACTGAAAATGAATCATCAGCATGCCCTAGATCCTTCTTTTCCACCAATTTGAATGTAGATTTGATCAAATCATTGTTCAGGATTTCTTGTATTGATTTACACTTGCTTAAATGGGCTATGGAAATGTCAAATTTGTTGCTTTTTGCTTTATTAGATTTGGATGCAACACTTGAACTTGAAGGCATATTTTGACTCTTCTCTTTATTAACCACAACAGCTTGGTGAGTTTCTTTTGTTAGGCGCAAAATTGCATTCAATGTCTTCTGGATTTGGGAATTTTCAAATTCCTCTAAAGCAGTTTTGTTAGTCTGATGCGCAGATTCCTCACTTACCTTTTGTTTCTTAGGTGGAGGAGAAGCACTTTCTTCAGTCTGTGAAACATCTAGTGAAAAAGTTTCATTTTCTAGATTAGCAGTTGATGAAGTTGGTTCATTTTTCTGAGGTCTAGCACTAGCACATTTTGTGAACAAACTAAATGACTGCTTTGCCGTATCTTTTGCTGCACTTCATCCTGGTATTTCTTTACTGCAATATCTAAGCTGTGGGCCCAAACTCTGGGACCTCTTGTATTGTAACAAATATTTTTTTGGGAATTAAAATGTTCCTCCCAGTTTTGCTTCTTTGAATATTTGTTCTTGCATTGACCACAAAAGTAACCCCTTTTAACACCCTCACTTTTCTCTCCAACTTCATCAATATTAGGATCCATTATTGATTATTGACTACCTGAAAAAATACAAAATAAGTAAGTTAGTAAATATAGTATGGTAAAAGTGAGTAAAAGTAAGTAAATATAGTACAGTAAAAGTAAGTGCTTTAAACTTAGTAAAAGTAAGGAAGAGTAAGTAAAAGTAGGTAAGTTAAAGTAAGTAAAAGTAAGTTTAAACTTAACTAAACTTTTCAATTCTAGAGTCATGGTGGATTACTTAAAACGCACAAGTAATTATCTGGCCAATTTATCAAACCTGGCCGAGATCAATGGAACATAGTCCAATCCTGATAATTTTATATTAAAAAAATATACGTTTTAATAAAATTTTAATTATCAAAACATTGAAGCTTAACAAAAAATAAAAATAATTGTTAAATATGGAATTACCAACTAAACTTAAAATAACTAAATTTGTAATTTAAAAAAATTGGTTTGTACAAGAACGTATACGCAAAAAAATTGCATAACGTCTAGCGGATGAATAAAACCCAAACCCAAATTTACTTTTTCTCATGGTCAAATTTACTGGAGCAATGCTCCCAAGATCCCAGGAATCTGGAGTCATGCAGTAGGGTGCATCAAAAATGGCAACTTTCAAAAATTGATTTGGCCCTATGTTATTATAGTTACATTCCCTAAAAAAAATTCACATGCAAAATTTCAGGTCAATTGATTAATATCTACTGGGTCCACCTAGCTCCTAAACTTTTACAAAAATGACAATTTTTGGGATAAATTGCCTTAAATTATTTTTTTCACATATACCTTTATTTTATTGAATTGAATGATCCTTAAGGTACTATAGGCCTAGTATGTTTAGTTTGCTTGTGTTTAAGCCATAGCTACTATTAATAAACATCATTTGCCATCATGAAATACCTATAGCTATTTTTTCTTATTTTCAGGCATGTAGACTACTTTAATATTAATCTATGTTTCTATTACAGGTCAATTTTTGATATATGTTGGTGATAATAGTTGATATATGATATAATGGATAATAGTGGTAAAGCCAGTGAAGCCACTTCTAGTGGTAAAACTTGTTCAAGTGGTGCAGATAAAGTTGATGTAAAAACACTGAAAAAAACCCTGTATATTTGGATTAGGTCCTGGCATCACAAATAATGATGCAAAGATTGTAGGATGTCGCTTGCCAACAAGTGAACAAGTTCTTAGATGTTTCCTATTTCACCAGCAACAGGGTCTAAAAGAGAGAAGAACTAAGCGAGATATAGCTAAAATTGTTTTAACAGAAATTCAACCATTCTACAATAAAGCCAACATACCAATGATTACTGAGAAAAAAGCATGTGAGAAAATAATTTCTTGTCAGAAAAGAATGCGAAACTGAGAGAAATTCCATTGAAAGAAGAGAGCTACAAAGTACAAAGACAAGACTAGAAGATATGGAAATGCAACTTAAAATGACTTTTCCACTGTGGATTAAAAATGCCAAAAAATTATGAGTAATCCAGAAGATATACAATTTCTTCAATCTATGCAAGGGGATAGAATTGCTTCTTTTGGAGCTCATGATCAAACTTTAGCATCCAAAATGAAGCGCATTAATTTTGAAAATGTGAAGAAAATGTGAGAAAAGAAAAGGAATGAGAGACACTGAAGCTTCTTGCAGTTATGTTGAATTAGAAAGCAGTAGCACAAGCGATACAACTACCATTGAGAGTGAGTCAGAAGCTAATGATGGAGCTGAAAAAGATGGAAAATCCACACAGTCAACAGTCTGTTTAGGTACTCAAGCTATCATTCCTCATGACATTCTGAAAAGACCGAAATGTTTCTTTGGCATCAAGAATGAAAATGACTCCGGCACAACAGGCTGCATTCACAAAAGCTTTTGTTGAAGAATGTGGTGGTAACACTAAGGCAGTGGCAACTTCATATGCTACAGCTGATAGAGCAAGACGCGAAGTAGCCCAAAAAATTTCAAGTTCCATTAAAAAATCCTGGAATCCTCCTAAATTGGCCTCTTCATTGGGATTCGAAAATAATTTCTACTCTGCAGGATAAATATGTTACAGAAGAACGATTAGCCGTATCAGTTGGAAATTCAATGGATCTCAAACTACTTGGTATTCCATCATATCATCCTAGTGCTGGTGGCAGTGGCCAATCTGGGAAAAACTTGACTGAAGAAGTTATGAAGCTACTGAAATTGTGGAACTGCTCCGATTCAATAGTGAACTTGGTTTTTCAACAACAGGACATGTGAGCGCTGCATGCATAACTATCCAACAAGAGATTGGACGGCCTTTATTATGGTCTGCATGCAGGCATCATGTTGGTGGTTATTGAGTCATGTGTTTCAGGACATGAAAGTAGAAACTTCGAGTGGACCAGAAATTAATGTCTAACAGATTTCGAGAAAAGTTTGTGGATTTCCAAGGATGAAAAATTGAAAAAAATTGACTTCAATCAGTACTCCAAAGCTGTCCAGGAGATTCTTCAGGAATGGACTGATTATGCAATTCAAATAAGTAATATAGAAAAGCAACATACACGATATGACTACAAACAATTTTCTGACTTAGTTGTGTTATACTTAAATGCAGGACCTAGTGATAAGGATATAACCCTTCAGCGACCTGGTGCTATACATAGAGCCAGATGGATGAGTAAAGCAATATATGCTCTAAAAATTGCATTACTAGAAGATAATATCTCGAAACTACCTTCAGTAACAATCACAAACAAGCAACAAATTCTGAAACTAAGAGACTTTGCAACCTTCATTTCACTGATTTACTACCCATGGTGGATGACCTGCTCTTCAGTTTTTGATGCACCATGGCACGATTTGCAGCTTTACAAAAAGCTTCTTAGATACGAGGAAGTAAACAAGCAAATAGCAAAAAGTGCTCTAACATCTTTGAAACATCATCTCTGGTACCTTTCATCAGAGATGATTCCTCTTGTATTATTCAGCGATTTGGTTCCAAAATGAACTTCATGCTATAACAAACCATCTACTTTCCTATAAACCACACAAGATTGAGACAGTGGTTCCAGAAGGTAGACATGGATCTAGTTTTGGAAAGCCTAATTTCCCTACCAATCTACGATCGGAAACCACACTAGCTGACTTGGTTGACAAAAACTCATGGTTCATATTCTCTTCACTACAGTTAGACTATGATTTTTTAATGGTTGAGATTGTTGAATGGAAAATAACAGCATCATTTATATCTTCCAAAGAAAAACTTTTGGCTATAAATGTCATAAATGATGGCTCTGAGAGGGCAGTAAAACTATGCAGTGACTTTTATGAGGCTGCAAGGACTGAAGAACATCTTCAAAATGTTCTCCAAGTTGTAGAAGCTGACAGAAAAGCCACTCCTAATCTGAGAAGAGACAAGCTTCTTATCATCTGTTTTAAAAGAAAAAAGGACAAAGAAGAATTAAGATATCAATAAGCAATAAATCAATTTTTACAAGTATTTTATCATGAAATACCATTTTTAATAGGTGGAGGTGGTCGGTGGGATGCTTGGCAAGTTGGGTCCTCGTCCTGCATCCTGGTAACTCACTTCATGATTCTCAGAATAATACAAAAAAAAGTCTAAAAAGACAGATAATTTCATGAATTGAGGCTAAAACTTGCCTAAAACTAACTATATTTACAATTTTTTTTTCAAACAAAATCTACAATGCTTACACAAGATTTTCTAGTAAAACCATAAAATTTCACAATTGGGTCATTCTCTGTCAGATCAACCAAAAAAAATTGAAATTAACACCCTCATCTCTCATATTTTGCTGAAATTTGGTTTATAGGGAGTTTGTGAGCCCTGAATCCATTTCTGAAATTATAAGGTCAATCCGACCAACGGTTCAAGAGATATGACCTCGGGCAATTTGAGGTCACTCGCGAGGTTACTAACATTTGGCGAGCCATAACTTGGGTAATAATTGTCATAATTATATAAAAGTATATATATTTAGAATCAGAAAATGACAAGGAATCCAAATATGCAAGTTTTAGAACTCTAGGTTGAAAAATAAAAAAGTTACACTGTAACCAAAATTTGAGGTCACGATTTGACCTCTGGGGTATCAAATGAGAATTTTTTTTTAAATGTAAAAAATGAAGGCATAGGCATTGGCTATTAAAATCAGCAAAAAAAAGTTTGTTTATGTTAGTATTTTTCATGTAACTAACATATAAGTGAACACCATATTCATAAGTTGTGCGTCAATTCTACCTATTTTTTCACACTTAAGCTCATAATTTGACCTATAGAAATTAAAATTACATTTTTTATAGATATAAAAAACAAAGTCAGAGTTCTTGACTAATAGAAACAATCATAAAAAGTTTGTTTATGTTGGTACTTTTCATGTAACTAACTTATAAGTGAACACCATATTTATAAATTGCTTGTCATTTCAAGGAATTTTTATATCTTAGCTATCAATTTGACCTCAAGCTCCAAGAATTTAATAAAAATTGTATTTCACTGCTAATCTACACTGGCAATAATAGTTATAATAGTGAAAGGGAAGACTAAGCTCACATGTAGCCTAAACAAACCTGTTGAAACATGTTGCTACTTGTCTAAGTGCAGAATCAACACAGATAGTTGAAAATTCCTTGTCTACAGGTTAGTACAGTTCCAGCCAGACACTGTGGGTGGCTGGTGGGTATGGTGTTTTAATAAGCCTCAGAGACTATCAAGGCCTAAAATATTAAGTGTGTATAGCTATATATTTTCTAAAAAAATATATTACCTAATTGTAAATCCTATATCTTTACAGATCAAAATACAATGGTTCGGCACTTGAAATACTGCCAGGACCCTATTCAAAAACACAAGAAACGCATAACAATCAATCTTAGAAAAGTGACTGATGTACTTGTTGAAAAATGTGCTGGAAGAGTGAAAAAAGACTCATTGTTGTGTGTGAACTGCTGGACACTGATAATGAAAAACCCCACTATACTTAGTACCACTGAAAACAACGAGTCTGAGCAGGATTCAAATGAATCATCTACTATCAGTGGCTTGAGTAACATCTCTTCAATTCAAGATCTGGACAATGACAGTGATTGCTTGATAAAGGAAAATCCTTCAACTTCAGTTGAACCAGTTCTAGCATTTCTGGACCAAACACCAGTTAAAAAAAGTAAGTAATAAATTAATATAATAACTTATACTTTACTACAAGGTCTGTTTGATCTACTATATAGCCAATTATATAGCATTTAAGGTACTATAATTAATATTTAATTACTAATATTCAGGTGTGTGAAACCTTTTTTTCTGTTCTTTTCAGAAGGGCTGTCATTAAGCCAGAAAAAGCGCAAGGCTCGTGGTAAGCTATCATCTGCTCAGAAACACCTGAAGGAGAGGCTAGAACTCAGTTATGGTGTTCAAATTACCGAGGAGGTAAGTGATACTTCAAAACCTGAAACTAAATCTGAAAAACATCTAGACAAATTAATGAATGAATTGAAACAGTCATTCCTGGAGAGCAAATGTCACCATCACAAACTACAAATATTGACACTCTCACCATACACAATTGAAAAAACAGCTAGTTTCTTTCAAACTACAACATACATGGTGAAAAGAAGCCGTTCACTTAAATCAGAACATGGAATCCTTCCGAAGATTCCACTAATGAGCAAAGGAAAAGTGATATCTGAAGAACACAAAGATATAGTTAGAAGATTCTATGAGTCAGAAGAGGTTAGTCGTATGTGTCCTGGCCAAAAGGATTGCGTGAAAGTTATCAGTGCTGAAGGTGCAATGAAGGTGCAAAAACGATTGGTCCTGGGAATTTAAGAGAGATGTTTGAACTATATAAAAATGATGAAAAGAATCCCAAAATAGGATTTTCCACATTTGCAAAATTACGGCCATCATATGTGTGCTTGCCGGTAGTGGTGGGACTCATTCTGTCTGTCTGCACATACCATCAAAATCCAAAATTGCAGCTGGCTGCATTGGGAGAAAGAGGTCTTTCATACAAGGATCTTATGGATTACAGTGTCTGCAGTACAGAAAGAGAGACTTGCATGATGCAACTTTGCAATGATTGCCCAAGAGAAGAGGGTGTCCTGGATTTTCTTGAGTTACTTGACAGTGTGAAATCAGCTCCAAATGAAATATCTTACAAGCAATGGGTGACTGTTGACCGTTGTACAATGGTTGATAAGGTGGAGCCACTTCATGAATACTTATCATCCCTAAGCATGAAAATATCCCGCATGGTTCGTCATCACTTTGTTGCTCAGCAACAATCACAGTACTTCAAGCACTTGAAAGAAACACTACCACCTCAGAGCGAGGTAGTTATAGTAGGTGATTTCTCTGAGAATTATTCTTTCATTGTCCAGGATGCTGCCCAAGGGTTTCACTGGGACAATTCACAGTGTACAGTTCACCCTTTTGTCATCTATTATAGATCATCTGCAGACCAGGAACTTAGCCATTTTAGTGTCTGTTTTTATCTGCATCACTAAAACACAACACTATAATGGTTTACTCATTCATATTGAAGCTTATGACATATGTTAAATTCAGATGCCCACAATTGAAGAAGGTGCACTATTTCTCAGATGGATGTGCTGGCCAATATAAGAACAGATACAACTTCACAAATCTCTGTTACCATGAAGAGGATTTGGTCTGTCTTGTGAATGGCACTTCTTTGCTACATCCCATGGCAAAAATGCATGTGATGGGATTGGAGGAACAGTGAAAAGAGCTACTGCTCGTGCCAGTTTGCAGAGAACTACAGAGAGGCAAATTCTTACACCAGAACACATGTTTCAGTTTTGTGAAGAAAACTTGAGCAAGAAGATAAATTTTTCTTTGTAACTACAGCTGATTTGAAAGATGCAGAAGAAGGTTGGAACATCGATTCAAGGATAGTAGGGCTATTCCTGGAACTCAGAAATATCATAGATTTGTTCCCCTAAACAGGAAGAACTGATGGTGTATCCCATTTCAAGTGGCATTGGAGAAAAGAAAAGAATAAGGAAAAGTCATTTTACTAATGAACCTGCAATGCTTGGTAACCTAAAATGTGTCAAACCAGGAGAGTATGTTGGTGGCATTTATGACATGCAAGTTTGGTATGGAATTGTGGAGGAATATTGTGAGAGTTTGATGATTTCACTGTGAACTTTCTACATCCCTCTGGGTCATCAGGATCAAGTGCATATTATTATCCATCAAACAAGGATTCATGTGCAGTGCCAGGACATCATATATTAACTGTAATGAGTTGTCCTACCCTAAGAGGAGGCAGCAGAATTCAATACATTTTTCCACAAAAAGAAATTGATGAGAGCATCGAGCATGCAAAAATTGTATTAGGCTAGCACATGAATCCTCTAAGTAGGTCTTCCCCTTTCACTATTATAACTATTATTGCCAGTGTAGATTAGCAGTGAAATACAATTTTACATTTTTTGCCTTTGTTTTTATATCTATAAAAAAATGTAATTTTAATTTCTATAGGTCAAATTATGAGCTTAAGTGTGAAAAAATAGGTAGAATTGACGCACAACTTATGAATATGGTGTTCACTTATGTTAGTTACATGAAAAATACTAACATAAACAAACTTTTTTTTGCTGATTCTAATAGCCAATGCCTATGCCTTCATTTTTTACATTTAAAAAAAAAATTCTCATTTGATACCCCAGAGGTCAAATCGTGACCTCAAATTTGGTTACAGTATAATTTTTTATTTTTCAACCTAGAGTTCTAAAACTTGCATATTTGGATTCCTTGTCATTTTCTGATTCTAAATATATATACTTTTATATAATTGTGACCATTATTACCCAAGTTATGGGTCGCCAAATGTTAGTGACCTCGCAAGTGACCTCAAATTTCCCGAGGTCATATCTCTTGAACCGTTGGTCGGATTGACCTTATAATTTCAGAAATGGATTCAGGGCCCACAAACTCCCTATAAACCAAATTTCAGCAAAATCTGAGAGATGAGGGTGTTAGGCACTGGTTGATCTGACAGAGTCTACCCGAATTGTCAAATTTTCATCTTCAAGGTGGACCCACTAAATATTGTCAGAACAGCTTGAAACGTGGACACTGAAGGTTTGTTGGGGATTGTAACCATAATATCATAGGGCTGAATCAATATCCGAAGTTCGAAATTTCACCCCTTATAGGCTGATGCACCCTAGACAGGCAGTCGAAATAAGAGAGCTCATTAGAGTTTCTGCTTCGGATCAAGAACATAATACTGTCTACGCGAAATTGAAACAGGCTCTTTTGTGGGTTGTATGTATGAAAATAAACTATGGCTTGGATTAGTCCAGTCCTTTGACTGTGAATATGATGATTTTCTGATAAAATTTCTCCATCCTTCGGGCGTATGTCCCTCATACATTTTTCCTGCGCAAGATGATGTTTGTCACGTTCCAACAGAAAATATATTTGGGAGTATTGAAGCAAGTTTACGAGGAGGAACAAGAATACAATACATTTTTCCGCTTCAAGAATTAAATAACTTTTCAAAGATAAAATAAATTCTATTGAATGTATACTATTTAAGATTGTATAATATTTCTAAAATTTTTATCTAAGATTTGTGTATCTACTTAATAGTTATAAAAACCTTTTCAAATTCTTTTCTTATTATTATATTATTAGTGTCTAAAATTTGGATTCACTGGATGAGAATACTGTCTCTTAATTCATTCTCAAAGACTTGTGTATGTGTAGTATTAGGAAGAGTATTTTATACTCTGATAAGCGCTTTATAAATTAAACATTATTATTGTCAATATATTCTGTCCCTAAATATAAGAGGTTATGTATGTACATTGTACATATACCGTATTTTAAGAGATTTTTTCTCCTTTGGTTTATCTACATGTATTTTTTATATGATTTGAAAATTGTCTTTTTTTGGACCAACAAGTCTGTAATAAATCATCTTCATCTGAAAAAAAATTTTATTACTTAATTTCAAACTCAGTTTTGAGCCTTATAATAAACTATAAGCTGACTTTTATTACTTATTATGGTGTACATACATCAAATAAACATTTTTTATTCTTAGTCTTTTTTTCGAAAAATGATATCTTCACTGCCAAATCGCAAAAAAAAAAAAAAAAAATTATAATTTTACTTTTGTTACCCTAAAAAAATGATACATATTTAGAAACTACAGTTAATTTTACATATTTTATCATTTAAGACTTATTATGCTACCACAATTAGCAGCCGAGATATTTACGTTTGAAAATTGTTGGTTTTTCATTTGACCAAAATTTGGTCAAGCCATAAAATTTGACCAACTTGACCAATTTTTCAAAAAAATTCAGATTTTTGTAATTTGGACCAAAATCACACCAAGTTTCATGAATTTTGGAGATGGTGGAGTGTACATTTGGCACTTTCATTTGTCTATTTGTCCTGGAATTACCCTAAAATTAAAGTTATTTAAATTTTCTTCAGTAAAAATAGAGCTAAAATAATCATTAAAAATACCAACAATATCCTGATCTTTTTCAAACATCCTATAATCATGTTCTATTGGGTCAATCCTATCGTGCTTCTTATTGTTATATTTATGAAAACTAAAGAATTTCTTTGGATATTTATTGTTATTTCTAGCTAGATTTATTTCACTACGGTATACCTTTTACTCTTCCTAATCAAACTATTTAGCTTATTTCTTAACTGCCTATAATTATCCAAGTGCAAAATAATATTACTGCCTTTAAATTCCCTGAATGCCCTTTTTTATTCTTAATCACTTCAGCTATTTCCCTATCCCACCACAAAGGTTTCCTAATCTAGTTATTCCTAATACTTCTGAAAGGAATACACCTACATTGTACATCCTCCAAAATTTCTTTGAATCTAACCACATCTCAATAACATTTTGATTAGCAAATTCATTATTCTACTTTACTGAGCCTAACTCCCTAAATCTAACATAGGCACCCTTTGAGAAGCAAGGGACTAGATGGTCATTATTGACTAGATCCCTATTCAATTCTATCTTAAAACGTATGATCCAATGGTCACTACAGTGGAACCTCAATATACGAACGCATCTCTATTCGAACAAATCAGTATACAAACAACTTTTTCGAGAAAAAATTGTCCTTGTATACGAACCATTCCCTCATATCTGAACCGAAAGAAGCCAGTCAGTTTCTCTCCAGCCAGCGTTTAGAAATATTTTGAAGAGTAGGCAGACACAGACAACATTGGACACGTAAAAAAGTGAAGTTTTTTGCATTTAAAAAAAATCAAGTGCTAGTGAATCCCCAGCATCTTCTAGTGCTACTGCAAAGAGACAGAACACCAGAAGGGGTTACCTGATGTTTTTATGGAAGGTGACTCCCCTTCCAAACAATAATCTCCCTCCTCCACCCCACCTTCCTCTCCAGCTTCCACTTAGGCCATCATCACTCCTCAGCAAAGGTAAAGTTCAGGTTAAATTTTCATTTATTTGTATAATATTGCATTATTTATTGTTGTTACAGGTTTCATGTATGATTTTATGCATGTAAGTCTTATTTTACAGGTTTAATTAACCAATATTTTTACTTAAAAATGTTTCGTAAGGGGTAACTTTTGGGGGTCTGGAACGGATTAATCCAATTTACATTATTTCTTATGGGAAAAATTGATTCAATATACGAACAATTCAATATCAGAACAACCCTCAGGAACGGATTAAGTTCGTATATTGAGGTTCCACTGTATTTCCTAATGACTCTCCTACTGCAAGTTCCCTATAAGTTCATGATTGGTAATTATTCATTTTTACACCCAGTCTGTTTTTATGATGAAACTTTTCAAGTCAATTTTGGTGTTTTGCATGAATCTGCCATCCATTTCCTGTGCAAATGCATAGTTTTCGAGATATCATCATCTTGAAAACTACACATTTGCATAGGAAACAGATGGCAGTTTCGTACAAAACACCTCAAAATTAACCAGAAAAGTTTGCTCATCATTTTCATTTAAACTAATGAAAATATTGTGACAACCTAACCAATCATCAAGGGTGTACAGTTGACCTAACAGGTTAATATTGGTTATTTCACCTAAATATCTTCTGATCTTTTCGTATTAGGCACTCACTGTCACATTTCGGGCAAGTTAAGGATGAGAGAAAAATGCAATTGATAAAAACATCCAATCCTTTGTCTTCATCTAGGGCACATGACGAATCAGGTTCTCAAAGTCAAAATCACACGAATGGCATGTCATAATTCTATCACAAACACCACTAAACTGAATCCAATTAGAAAAAAAAATAAATAAATAGCCAGAACAATACCCAACCAACTAATTAAGTAGCAGAGTAGCAAAAAAATAGCCTAATCAGAAAAAATATTTTATCAAAAAAAGGACAGGTTATTATTTATTTTTTGACCCAGTCACACCCAGCTATAACAACAATATATATTGAATAAACAATCAAAACTGAATAAGAAAATATATATATATTATCTTGCGCAAATTTGTATAAAATGTACTTTTTTCTAAAAAAAATATTTTCTACTTTCTAATATGTATGTATATAAATTTTGGTTAATTTGTTTATTTTGGCTACCTTTTTTGGAGATTTTCATTCAACTATAGGTTACTTTGTTTATTTTTGGCTACTTTTTCTTGATTTTGCCTACTTCTTTCTGTTACTTAGTTTGGTGATTTTCATTCTAGAACCATGACTTATCAATCTTGTGAACTTGATTTTGAAGACCTAATCCTCCTTGTTGGCCTCGATGAAGATAAAAGTTTAGATGTTTTTTTCCCATCACAGCATAATTCCAACATCCATGATTTGCCCTAAATGTAATACTGCCTGTATTTTAAGACAAGACTCGAAGATATTTAGGTGCCGTAAAATTTTTTTTTAAAAAATAAGCAAAACATTGAACGCTTGTGGAAGGATGTGAAATCGTGGGTTTTACGTGCTGGGAACAGATGCCCTCATTACCGGAAATATTTTGCACGATACTTGTTCCTGGCAGAACATCCTCACGATTCTAGTTCTGCATCACTTCCTTACTGCAATTGCAAAACTATATCCTCCAAAATAAGGTGACTGGTTAGGTTAGGTTAAGTTAGGTTGTGTTTAGCATGAATGCAAACTTTTCTGGTCAATTTTGAGGTATTTTGCACGAATCTGCCATCCATTTCCTGTGCAAATGCATAGTTTTCGAGATATCTCAAAAACTACGCATTTGCACAGGAAATGGGATGGCAGATTCATGCAGAACACCTCAAAATTGACCAGAAAAGTTTGCTCTCATTATAAAAAGAGACTGGGTCAAAAAACGAATAATTACCAAAGGACATTATAGCCAAAATAAGAAATATATTTCATTAAGAAAAGTACGGTACATTTGAACAAATTTGCACAACATAAGATATATATTTTCTTAGTCAGTTTTGAATGGCAATTCAATATATTATACTATTTCAACCACATGTGAGCGGGTTAAAAGACGAATATTAACCATGATCATTGGAAAGAACCAGATCTAAGATTGCTTGATCCCTAGTTGGTTTGTCTACAAATTGTGTTAGGAAATAGTCATTATAGCAATCAATGAAGTTACCTTCCCTATTATTTCCCTCTAAAAGGCTCCAGGGTAATTATGTATATTGAGTAACTCAGTCATTTTACACACCAAAATATATTTTTCTAGTAGTATTTGATGCAATTTGTTCAAATCTGACCTCCATTTCCCTCAGAAATGAGATCCAACAAAGTTATAGTACTTTGAAGTTTGGCTCATTTTTAAGGGAAATGGAGGTCAAAATCTAAGCAAAACATCAAATATTACTAGAAAAATGTATTTTGGTATTAATTAACCTAACCTAACATGAATATGTTATTACATTATCATTTGTATAATTTAGGTCTCAGGGGTATGGGGGTGGAGCCCCCGTAAAGATCACGTATGACAAATTGATCGACATTTTAGCATTGGAAATTCAAAAATAAAAAATATGAAACCCTATACCGATCAATTTGTGATGTGTGATCTTTACGGGGCTCTGCCCCCGTACCCCCGAGACCTAAATTATACAAATGATAATGTAATAACATATTCAATATTTCCATTGCTCAGGAGTCATTAGAATGCACTTCGTATATTAAATCCTCAAAATAATATTCGCACCCTTCATATGTCATCGCGACCAACATCTATGAAAAACTAACAGAAGTTGAACTATCAACTTAAAAAGCCTAGCTCATATATCATGTTCTCATGACGTCACCAATCAAATATTGGAAGGACAGGAAAAAAATACAAAAATGTCATAATATTCAAATCTACATAATTTGGTAAGGACGCATCTACGAATATAGTGACTTATATGAAAATGATGAGAAAATTATGCTTCAATATTTTATAATTATATTTGCTTTTGATATTCTGAGTACGATAAAACTTATATTAACCTGAGTAAATATGGATATTACGGCCTCCACCCAATTTTGATGCCAAAATACATTTTCCTAGTAGTGTATGATGTGCTTTATTCAAATCTGGCCTTCATTTTATGTGGAAATGAACCAATCAAAAGTTATGAGACTTCAAAGTTTTAACATATTTTGGTTCATTTCCCCATAAAATGAAGGCCAGATTTTAACATTGCACATCAAATACTACTAGAAAAATGCATTCCAGTATCTAAATTGCTAGAGAACCTACCTAACCCTAATGTTAGATTAGGTTGGTTAGATTGGTTAGGTGAGGTTGGTTAGATTAGGTTGGTTAGATTAGGTTGGTTAGATTAGGTTGGTTAGATTAGGTTGGTTAGATTAGGTTGGTTAGATTAGGTTGGTTAGATTAGGTTGGTTAGGTTGGTTAGATTAGGTTGGTTAGGTTGGTTAGATTAGGTTGGTTAGATTAGGTTGGTTAGATTGGTTAGATTGGTTAGGTTAGATTGGTTAAGTTGATTAGATTGGTTAGGTTGATTAGATTGGTTAGGTTGGTTAGGTTGGTTAGATTGGGTAGGTTAGGTTGGTTAGATTGGGTAGGTTAGGTTGGTTAGGTTGGGTTGGTTAGGTTGGGTTGGTTAGGTTGGGTTGGGTTGGTTAGGTTGGGTTGGGTTGGTTAGGTTGGGTTGGGTTGGTTAGGTTGGGTTGGTTGGTTAGGTTGGGTTGGTTGGTTAGGTTGGGTTGGTTGGTTAGGTTGGGTTGGTTGGTTAGATTGGGTTGGTTGGTTAGGTTAGTTAGGTTGGGTTGGTTAGGTTAGTTAGGTGGTAAATGTACAGTATTACACCCATCTCCCTTTCGAGGTGAAATTTATGTTTTTCCTATGGTTTTTTGTGTGTTTTGAACAAATCTGACCTTCAAAACCGTCGGAAATGACTCGTTTTTGGGATAACCCCCCAGCCGGCAATCGAAAACGAGTCATTTCCGACGGTTTTGAAGGTCAGATTCGTTTAAAACATCAAAAACCATAGGAAAAACATAAATTTCACCTTCAAAATTGACCTAACCTAACCTAAATCACTTATAGTCTTGTAGGCAGCCCAGGAATCACTATAAATCACAGAGCCAGACCTAATGTACTTCTGAATGAGTGGAATGAATGTTCTATTGGTAAATATGGATATTACGGCCTCCACCCAATTTTGATGCCAAAATACATTTTCTTAGTAGTGTATGATGTGGTTTGTTCAAATCTGGCCTTCATTTTATGTGGAAATGAACCAATCAAAAGTTATGAGACTTCAAAGTTTTAACATATTTTGGTTCATTTCCCCATAAAATGAAGGCCAGATTTTAACATTGCACATCAAATACTACTAGAAAAATGCATTCCAGTGTCCAAATTGCTAGAGAACCTACCAAACCTAATATTAGGGTGAAGTTAGGTAGGTTAGGTTAGGTAGGTTCTCTAGCAATTTGGACACTGGAATGCATTTTTCTAGTAGTATTTGATGTGCAATGTTAAAATCTGGCCTTCATTTTATGGGGAAATGAACCAAAATATGTTAAAACTTTGAAGTCTCATAACTTTTGATTGGTTCATTTCCACACAAAATGAAGGCCAGATTTGAACAAAGCACATCATACACTACCAGGAAAATGTATTTTGGCATCAAAATTGGGTGGAGGCCGTAATATCCATATTTACCATTCCATTCCGGTACGAAAGTAATTCAAATTCGAAATGGATGGAGCGCAGTGATTGAACACACAAATGAACGTATGAACACACACAAACGAACGTACGAACACACAAACGAACGTACAAACACACAAACGAACGTACAAACACACAAACGAACGTACAAACACACAAACGAACGTACAAACACACAAACGAACGTACAAACACACAAACGAATGTACAAACACACAAACGAACGTACAAACACACAAACGAACGTACAAACACACAAACGAACGTACAAACACACAAACGAACGTACAAACACACAAACGAACGTACAAACACACAAACGAACGTACAAACACACAAACGAACGTACAAACACACAAACGAACGTACAAACACACAAACGAACGTACAAACACACAAACGAACGTACAAACACACAAACGAACGTACAAACACACAAACGAACGTACAAACACACAAACGAACGTACAAACACACAAACGAACGTACAAACACACAAACGAACGTACAAACACACAAACGAACGTACAAACACACAAACGAACGTACAAACACACAAACGAACGTACAAACACACACTAGATACACACCAAAAAAATGTTTATATCTCCAAAACGAAGCATTTGCGATGGAAATGCTATAGAAGGAAAAGTGTCTTTAGAATTAAAAAATCTACTCAATGAACATATAATAATTGCTGGACGTTAGACGGGTGTAATAGTAGAATAATACCAGTTAGGTTAGGTTAGGTTAGGTTCTCTAGTAATTTGGGTAATTTTTTACTATCACTCCGGTCTCTTCAATTCCTATAATTTATACATCAATGGATTCGTTATTACACCAGGAATGCGATTTGGATAGTCTCAAGTGAGGGAACTGGCCCAAAACTAAGTTAGGACAAGAAGTTTGTTTTGGGGTATAAGTGTGAAAAAATACCCTAAAATGCGGGTAATTCCTTCAGTAGAGACTATCTAGGGCGCATTCACGATGTAAAGACGAATCCATTGATATATAAATTATGGAAATTGTAGAAACAGCCAACATGAGTGACCTAAAAGGTATATATATATATATATATACATTTATATATATGTAGTAAAACGAACACTATATATTCACTGTATATATTATATATACCGTAAAACTATACTAACCTAAACTATACTATACTAACCTAACCTAACCTACCTAACCTAATTTTAGGTACTACTCTTACCTGTATACTTATTACCACAAACAATACCTTCCTTGTTTTTCTTAGGGCATATAAATTCTTTTAGCAATACACCGTGTTCTACATAAAAATTAAATTCAGCCTCTTCATCATCAAAAAATTTGCATGAAGTTAAACACAGTGAATAATTACAACCATCGCAAACCGACGCCACCGTGACACTAAAATGTTATGAGTTCAGGTCAAACCACCCAATTTTGTTAGCGGTACCTTCCTAACCTTTGTGGGATCAGTCATTTTATCACTCACAAAACATGATCTGCGATTTTATCGCTCAAAAAAATAATTTCTTAACATTAATTTTATAGCTTTAATCGGCATTTGCCTTCATATTGTACTTAATAAAAGTTGTTTAAAAAAATATAAAGAGTCTTATGGTAAACTTTATTTTCAGTTTCTAAAGACCGGACTGATAGTAAAAAATTACCGTAATTTGGACACTGGAATACATTTTTCTAGTAGTATTTGATGTGCAATATTAAAATCTGGCCTTCATTTTATGGGGAAATGAACCAAAATATGTTAAAACTTTGAACTCTCATAACTTTTGATTGGTTCATTTCCACATAAAATGAAGGCCAGATTTGAATAAAGCACATCATACACTACTAGGAAAATGTATTTTGGCATCAAAATTGGGTGGAGGCCGTAATATCCATATTTACCCTTTGTTGGAGCTCATTTCCAATGGAAATGGAGGTCAGATTTGAACAAATCATGGTAATTATTTGTTTTAGTGCTTTTTCTCCTTTCTGAACCAAAACATATTTTTCTGGTGTTTTTTGGTGTGATTTGTTCAAATCTGAACTTTGTTTCTTTGGGAAATAAGCCGTTTTTGAGAAATTTTAAAATTGAAAATTTATCAAAAATGGCTCATTTCCCAGAGAAACGAAGTTCAGATTTGAGCAAATCACACCAAAAAACACCAGGAAAATGTGTTTTGGTTCAGACCCGACCCAACCTAACCCGACCCAACCTAACCCGACCCAACCTAACCCGACCCAACCTAACCCGACCCAACCTAACCCGACCCAACCTGACCCGACCCAACCTGACCCGACCCAACCTGACCCGACCCAACCTGACCCGACCCAACCTGACCCGACCCAACCTGACCCGACCCAACCCGACCCGACCTAACCCGACCCGACCTAACCCGACCCGACCTAACCCGACCCGACCTAACCCGACCCGACCTAACCCGACCCGACCTAACCCGACCCGACCCGACCCGACCTAACCCGACCCGACCCGACCTAACCCGACCCGACCCGACCTAACCCGACCCAACCTAACCCGACCCAACCTAACCCGACCCAACCTAA
Organism: Bathynomus jamesi; assembly: GCA_023014485.1. Taxonomy (NCBI): domain Eukaryota; kingdom Metazoa; phylum Arthropoda; class Malacostraca; order Isopoda; family Cirolanidae; genus Bathynomus; species Bathynomus jamesi. Next base: position 37,111 of record JAJOZX010009672.1, on the reverse strand, counting down.
CCCGACCCAACCTAACCCGACCCAACCTAGCCCACATTTTTTCGCAATTTCTTATCTTAAATAGCACCATTGGGGTGTTTATACAAATCCACAGCGACTAACATGAATTTGTGAAGATGGTTGTTGAGAGGGATATTCACGGTTAAACAAGTACCATGCAAGATACTTTGAATAGGATAATTACACTCACGACCACACTGCGGACAAATAACACGACTAGGTAAAACACAGTGACTCATAAAGAAAGCTTCAGCACCGGCTTCTTCCTTATAAATGTCTTGTATTAATTGATAGTAATCCAAATCACAACCTCCGCAAACCATAATGAAAACCAGACTGAGAAAATGAGTATGCATTATGAGAGATTCAAAATGTACGTCTCTGATTGGTCGGATAAGGTCACATGAAACAAAAACCAGATTTAATTGGTTGTTTTGACCTATGTTTCCCAATTTTACCACGAGATGTCTCCCCATAAAACTGGAGGGCGACATTCGTTAAAATTTTAACAGCGTTAAGAGCTAAATACTCAGTCAATGGCCTATAATGACTGCTTTTTACGTCAATTTTTTTTTTTTTTCCATAAAAAATAATTATTACATTTCCTTGATTTTTATCAGTTTCCCTGAGGTTTCAAGGTGTCCTGAATACGAATTTATATGTTAAATTGTCATAGAATATCTCCTTCTATCAAAAACGAACAAAGCATTAAAACGAATATTAACCCAAATCACATCAAATACTACTAGAAAAATATATTTTAGTGTGTAAAATGACTGAGTTACTCAATACACATAATTACCAAAACTCGTATTAACCGGCTCCAGTCTATATGAGACTAGTTGAAATCTCCCATAATTAATGTTCTAGCACTACAACCTTTATTTCTTGAACCATACTGTCATCAACTTCCTGTGTTTGATTTAGAGGTCTATAAAATGCATGTATCTGAATATACAGTACTCTTTGCCTGGAACACACATATCTACCCATATTGATTCTACCCTATTGTCTAATTTAATACTAGCACTCTGAACTGGTTAAATTATTCTTAATATATAAGACCAAACCACCCCTCTGCCTATCCATTCTCTGGTAAATATACATTATATAACCACTTAACATTATTATTGGGGTAATTACAAAGCTGCTATGGCCTCTCTGAACATTGTCTGTGGTAAAGTTTTGCCAAGCAAATTAGATCCCAGTCCCAACATTATTATTTGTTACTCACCTCGGCAAAAATCCTGAAGTACCCTAATTTCGGCTTAACTGAACTTAACCTACTTACTTAGCCGAAGTAGGAGTTAAGTTAATAATTTTAGTAAGCCAAGGCCACCGTGGTTGCTCAAAAATCCCGACAAGACAAGCCTAGCCTACGGTACTCTTGACTAACAGCCTCAAGTTAAGCCTAGGTTGGGCTAAGTAGCAGGCCTAACTCTATAAATGAATGTTAGATAATCAGACCACCGACAGAACTCCATTTTTTAATAGCGTTATATTAGATTATACCATATTCACACAAGTTAATCCTCATTTAAAAAAAAAAAAATGTTCACTTACTCACTTAGCTAACACTTTTCACAAACGTCAACATCAACCCAATCGGTCAGGAAATGACGTCATATAACGTGGCGCATTTGCATTTAAAATCTTTTAAAAATAGTATTAATGTTCTATTACAAAGAATATGGAACTTAAGTAAGTTTAAAGTACTACCAGTTAGGAGTAATACAAAATATTTTTTTAGGAAAAACACTTACTTTTTAAAATAATGAGGCATTAGTAACAATAATTCTAGTTTATCGACAAACAGGTGCAAATTGGTTTAAGGTCAATTCTTTGTAAGCAAAGTACATTCATGTATAGTGGGAGCAAGGCTTTGGTAGAGTAGGGGCTTTATCAATATTTATACATCTTGATTAATTAGAAATATAAGCTGGTCTTCATTTGGTCAAGTTAAGCACGTTGGTATATATTAGTTTATCTATCAGCTAATTTTCTGGTGGAAATTGTCCTTTGCTTATTAAAGTAATAATAATAATTATTATTACAGGGTTTCTGGAAAAAAATATTGGCTCTAGTCAGGATTTCTGAAAAATTTTGAAAATCAAAGTTGGCTATCGTCACACATAATGGAAAAAGTATTTTGGCTATGATCCTGTCGTCACAGATTATTATCTTGTCGTCAAAATAGTTTTTCTGTCAGGTCAGACGAGATGACGACAGATTAGAAACCCTGTATTATTATTGGGATTGCTTACATGATTGGTTAAGTTTAACAAAAAGTTAGCTGCTGATGTCAAATTAATTTCATTGTGAATGCTAATATACTATTACCAAAACCTACTACAGAGTTTTATCACGTCATTCATAAGGTGTCATACAAAATGAAATCTACAACTTACTCACACTATCTACTAAAAGATTTGGTATGGAAAACTGATGAGTGGGTAGTTGGGAGGTAACGAAAATGGTTCACTGAGTAGGTAGGTAGTTAATCTAACAATCATTAAATTCCTTTTATGTCAATAACTGGGTGGAAGAAACCAATTGGTTGCTCACCAGAGTTATTCTCCATACTAGTATTTATATACTGTGTGGGAGGAGCGTGCTCGGTAATGGTGATACATTACCGCTCAACCAACCGAGGAAAAACCAAGACAACGCTGGTACAAGAAGCCCCGCGAAGAGGAGAACAAAGAGGAGAACGAAAACGAAGAACGGGGCGAGAGGACGTACCAGCAAAGTACGCTCTCGAATGAGACAACCGGAGAAGGGAGAGACTGTAATAACTAAAAGTAAGTGACTAATATGAGTTTTAACACCAAACAGTTAAGAACATTAAATTAAGCTGGGTCAAACAAGTTAGGCCTACATTGTGACCTAAGACCCAGCATCAACTCATAGCTTAACAAAGGTGAAGGTAGATTGCCCTAACCTAATCTTGTGAGGAATCCTACTGTGGACCTCAATTTATCTGCCCGCTCTGGACCATTTCCGGAATCTCTAGGCTGACCCCTCTAGGCTAGACTTGATCTACTCTATAGTTAGACTGGAGATATAAGGGGTGGGTTAATTGTGGACCAATTCATACAGAGCATTTTTCGCATTTGGTTAATATTCGTTTTTTGACCCAGTCACACCCAGCTATAACAGCAATATATATTGAATAACCAATCAAAACTGAATAAGAAAATATATATATTATCTTGTGCAAATTTGTATAAAATGTACTTTTTTATAAAAAAAATATTTTCTACTTTCTTATATGTATGTATAATATAAATTTCGGTTAGTTTGTTTATTTTGGCTACCTTTTTTGGAGATTTTTTGGCTATTTTTGGCTACTTTTTCTTGCTTTTGCCTACTTCTTTCTGTTTCTTGTTAGTGTGGTGATTTTCGTTCTAGTATTATGACGTGTCAATCTTGTGAACTTGATTTTGAAGACGTGATCCGCCATATTGCCCTCGATGAAAACAAGAGTTTAGACCTTTTTTTCAATCACGGAATAATTAAGACGTCCGTGACCTGCCCTAAATACAATAGTGCTTGTATTTTAAGAAAAGACCAGGTCTTTAGATGCCGTAAAAAAAATCCTAAAAATAAACGTGTCATTTCAGTTTAAGGGCAGGCGAAATTTAGCGGACTACCCATCCAAGGTTGGCACATGTTATTACATTATCATTTGTATAATTTAGGTCTCGGGGGTACGGGGTCACACGCATCACAAATTGATCGGTCCTAATGTTTTGCGGACAGTTCAGTACGTGACACCGGTTAGGTCAACTGTACGCCCTAGATGATTGGTTAGGTTAAGTCATGATATTTTCGTTTAAATTCGTTAGTTTAAACGAAAATGACGAGTGCAAACTTTTCTGGTTAATTTTGAGGTGTTTTGTACGAAACTGCCATCCGTTTCCTGTGCAAATGCGTAGTTTTCAAGATGACGATATCTCGAAAACTACGCATTTGCACAGGAAACGGATGGCAGATTCGTGCAGAGCACTTCAAAATTTACCAGAAAAGTTTGCTTTCATTATAAAAAGAGACTGGGTCAAAAAACGAATAATTACCAAAGATTTATCTAGTGGGAAGCAGTGGAAAGTTATATTGTCCAGATTTCCTTTTATCTGGATGTTATTTACATTTCATTTTGAAAACATGAAGCCAAGATTAACAACCATTTCAGATCGACATCTACCACTCTGAACAACATACGCAGACTGGTCAGAAAAATCATCAATGGGACTTGCATTTTGTGTTGATTACTTCAGATGGCGCCGCGAGTCAATTCTTGTATGAACGTTTATCAATGAATGAACCTTTATAATAAGACTCCGTAGGTAGGCTTTGCTATTACAAAAGACTGTTTGTATCAATTAAGACCTGTGACTCCACTCACTTTTGCATTTTTCTTTTACTGCCACTATTATTTGATAGGAAAACTCAAATTAAATTACCCGCGAAATAAATGTAAACAACCTAAATTCTCTTTCAATACTTATTATTACATAATTTAATATTTATTAAAATATAGCCATTAATTAGTAAATTACGAGTACATTCTCGTGGTTTTGAAATGTGACTGTAGGGTGTGTGTGTGTGTGTGTGTGTGTATACAAAGGTGGGCACCCGGGCCTCAAAAAGGACCGACGGTCCCGGTCCCGGTCCTTGCCTCGAACTGGACCGACGGTCCCGGTCACGGTCCTTTCTGAAGAGAGGACCTAGGAACGACTCGGTCCTCGGTCCTTATATATAATATAAGTGAAAAATTTGATTAAAATGAAAAATGAAATTAAAGACACCGGAAATCTTTAATTTTTAACGTAAATTATAATTAATACAATACATAAATGATGAAAAAAAGTTATTAAGTTAAATGCTTGAGTTTCCCTTCAAGAAGACTAGCATTTCAAAATGGCTGTCACTGAGCCCTGACCTCTTCGGCTTGAGGACGTCCTTCCCCAAAGAGAAGAGCCTCTCCACGGCGGCACTGGATGGGATAGGCGTGTTAAACTTGATGAACAAGTCCTTCAACGCCGGGCTGGGGAACGAGTCCTTGTTGAAGATGAAGGGTTTCACAGGCCTCTCGCTGAGAAATGTCTGCACCAACTTGGTCCCGGTCTCCGTCTTCTCCTCGCCCTCGTAGAGAGCCTCAAAGAAGTCGTCATTGTCCTAGTCATTCTCCCCCTCGCTACTGCTGGTGTCCTTGCCTGAGTCCGCTCTTGCCAGAATCCTCTCCACCATAGACATCATCTGCTTCTTCACCTTGGCCTTGATCTCCTCGACGTCATACATGACGTCGTCCTCCACCAGCCTCACCCAGCCCAATTTGAACTTGGGGGTGTAGCGCAGCTGCCAGGAGGCCTCCCGTATAGTCGGCTGAACCATGGTCCTCTGCGGCTCTGCCTCTTGTCGTCGGGGCGCTCCTGAGGGTCTCCTCGCCGCTTCTTCTTTTTCTGGAGCTCCACCCCGTCCTTGATGCACTGGTCGAACTGGTTCTGGACGTGAGGGTGGCGCCTGGAGACATGTCGCTTGAGGTTGTTTTGGCTCTTGTTGCTTGTCGAGAGGATGTTCTTGTTCGGCAGGCACAGCAAGCACTTGTACTCCAGGTTTTGCTCACCCTTGGGGCCCAGGTATTCAAAGTATTTGTCCAGGTACGGCCAGGGATTGCCGGGTTCAGTTCTTCCGCTAGGAGCTCCAGTTGCTTGACTTGAAGTTGAAGCACTAACATCAGTAGATTCTTCGTCTCCTCCAGGTGTTGAAACAAGTTTCAGTTCAGTCTCAGTCTCTTTCTGAGTCTTCTGGAGGAAACGATCCATCTTCTTTAGAACTTCAAATAATCACTAAACACACTAAAATCACTAAAAAAGACCGTCCGGAATTGCTTAAAAATGGACCGTCGCTCCTCATTTCAGTCCTCACTGAGAAAAGGACCGACTTTCCCGCTCACGGTCCTTAAAAAGGACCGAGTTCCTGGAGTTCGGTCCTTTTGGAACTCGGTCCTGCCCACCTTTGTGTATATATATATATATATATATATATATAAGCAAACAACCACAAGGAAAAGGAAACACAAAGTCCGAGCGCTTTCGTGATATATTCCTTGATATCTTCCTTGATAATGTGAATATATCACGAAAGCGCTCGGACTTTGTGTTTCCTTTTCCTTGTGGTTGTTTGCTTATTAATAAGGTCACGTGTTATTTTGTGATTCTAGTGCATATATATATATATATATATATATATATATATATATATATATAGCCCCCGAATCCAGGATTTATATTATGGAGGGGGGCCAAGCAAACTTATTTCAAAGATTAATAAAGCAATGAAAAAAAATGTATACCTATTCTTTAATCTTACATACTAAAGTGAACACATACACAATTGACGAACGTATGAAATACAGCACATTGTTATATATACCTAGAGGCTAGAACTAAATCACAGTCACGTAACCAGGGCTTCCCAAACGGGGGGAGGGGATCGAAATTGTAGAAAGGCAGACCTTTTGGTACAACGACCTAGTCATTGCGGAAAGCGTTTAGAGTTGTTGTTGGTTAGCCGATCAGCCCACCCTGATCGAGCAAGCTGGCGGCAAGCAGGTAACCGATCGCCCTCTCCGGAGTGGACCAGAGGTTCAGCGCACTAATGATGTTGTGTTGCGTTCTATGTTGTGCTAGAGCGGTACACTCTGTCATAATGTGTTCAATTGCTTGTGGTGTGTCCTGACACAGGTGGCAGGTGTCGTCTGTGGAGTTGTCTAGTCTGTGTTTATATGTCCGTAAGTTGGGGTGATGTCTACATCAGAATCGTGCTAAGTTAACTCGATCCGATCTGCTCAGGCTGGTCTCTGACCTGTTAATGGGTGACGGTTTTGCACTTAGGACCGCATTCAGACCGAGTCGTGTCAGTGCTTTGTGAGTTAGGTGTGTGTGTGTGTGTGTGTGTTTTCTGTACTGTGTTATGTCTGTGGGGCGTGGTATGGAATGGACTATTTGGTTATAATGTCTCTCTGGTGTTACCTTAATGGTGCGAGGTGTTGGTGTATGATTGTACATGTAGAGGCAAGGATGTTGTGGGTTAGTTGTCGCTGCTACCATGAATTGTGTTCCCCTCATGTCTAAATGTTCCCTAACTTTCAGTATTTTTGTTTCTGTGTGCAGGTGTTCTATTGGTGTTTGTAATGATACGAAGTGCGTTGTTTTGTATTGTCTGTAAGGTGTTTATGTGTGTGTTTGAGATAATGGGTGCCCAGCATGGGCTAGCATAGTCCATAACTGAGCGAATATATTGTTTGTATATGAGTGATGTTGTTTCCTGCTGGTGTCCAACGTTTGTGCCTGTTAGTACCCTAAGCGTGTTAAGTCTTGACGTACATTTGTTTTTAATGTCCTGAATGTAGTTTGCAAAAGAAAATGATGGATTGTATGTGACCCCAAGTATTTTGGTCCTGTGAGTGTGTGGAATGTTGATGTTGTTTAGTGTAATCTGTGGAGTTATCTGGTGTTCTTTTGTGTTGCTTATTAGCAAGGTGACGGTTGATTTTGTGGGCGCTACTTTGAGTCTATTGTGTGTGAGCCAGTCTTGTATACTGTTTATGTATGTTTGTAGGTTATTTGTAGCGGTGTCGATGTTGTTGTGGGTGGATGTTAGAGTGATGGCATCTGCATATGATTGTAAGGTAAGCTTGTTATCTATGGGTGTTGGAATGTCATGCATGTATAAGTTGAACAGTGTTGGTGAGAGAACAGAGCCTTGAGGGACCCGTTCGTAAAAGTTCGTTTTTAGATGACTTGCCATTAAATGTGACATGTGGGTATCTTCCTGAAAGATAGTTGCTCAGCCACCTTTTGGTGTTATTGTGCATGTGTGTGTTGAGTATTTGTTTATGAGAGGGAAGCGTGGGATAGCATCAAATGCTTTACTAATGTCTATTGTTGCTAATAGTGTACGTTGAGCTGGTCGTCTGGAGTTGATGCCATCCATGATGTGCTGCGTGAGATTAGTGAGTAATGTCGTAGTTGAGTGGTGAGGTCTGAATCCATGTTGAGTAGGCGATAATGGTATGTGTGGGTTGGTGATTTGTAAGCTTATTCTTTCTGTTACTTTGGAAGGTGTGCATAGTAAAGTAATGGGTCTCTTGGAAGCTGGTTCTGTTCGTACAAAAAACTTCACTTTTCTACGTGAAGGTCAAAATATGATAATAAAAACCCACTCTAATAGACAGAGTTTATTTCCACAACAGTTTCGATACCCACTGGCATCATCTGTATCCACCCGAAGAGGATGCCAGTGGGCATCGAAACTGTTGTGGAAATGAACTCTGTCTATTGGAGTGTGTTTTTATTATCATATGGTTCTGTTCGATTTTTGTTTAGTTTGAGTACAGTAGTTTAGAGTACTTTAAAAAAAATGCAACTGTTTATTTACTAAATGATGTTATATATATCACATCATACGTCATAAACTCATAACTATGATTACAAAAGTGGACCTCTCCTGTCAAGAGGGGGGGGAGACGTTCGACCGCCCCGACCCCCTCCCCTGGCTACGGGCCCGAATCACACTAAACAAGTGCAAGGTGCAGTCACATATAGCTACAGTACTTTGCAGATAGGTACATCTCTAAGAATGTCGCGTTAAAGAATGCATGAATGCTTGCACACTTTTAACAATTACCAAATCAATTTCAAACAGCAAAATATGTGCTAATTTAATATATAAGTATACAGGCAAATAATATCCACAGCTGTTTATGCGTCACAATTACAGCTTCAAGAATATATAAATAAAACTCAACATAAATTTACAGCAAAATTTATTTGCACAAAAATTCAATTTTGTGCCGTCACTACCTATATACAACCAACGACCAATGCTAGACAACGTAACGGTCAGTCACCCTCACTCACTCAATCTAATCCTGAAGAACACCAACCAATTCCATGTAACATGGATGCCTTATCGCGAAGTTGTCTAAAAATAATGATATAATCCAGATCATTTTCACGGTGAATCATTAATAGAGTTAAACTAGTTAGCCTATTTTCGTCCATTGTTAATCTCATGTAGGTCTTGAGCGTGCGTAAGTGACTGAATGAACACTCGCACTCAGGAGATGTAACTGGTATGGTAGCAAGAAGACTCAACATGACAACATCACTGTGACATTTGGGAACAAAGTGGCCGGTGTATGCTTGAGTGTTTCCACAATAGAACGTGTGGATTTGGAAGTGTCCAAGCAGTCCACTTTGCTTCCCAGCATTGTAATTAGTCTTGTAGTGACAAAAGTGCCGGAATGTCAGGGAGGTGTCATGACCCCCTGAGCCCCCTTAAATCTGGGCCTGTATATATACACAGGGTGTTCTAAAATTATCTCGTAAACTTTTACTAGGTAAAATCTCAGTTCATTCAAACATTCATAAAATTGACTCGCACCGCGTTCCGATGTGAGCTTTACAAATTACAAATCTCGTTCAACAGTGTTAATTACGAAGTCGAGGTGTGTGGATAAGCGTTTAAAATCGCTGGTAATTTAGGATTATGGCCAGGATTTATTACATATTTGCTTCTTACAGTATTTCCCATTGATCTCAGTGTATTTTGTCTAGTTGTGTTGCCAGAGTTTGGTTGTGATTGATTAAAGTAATGACTAGGAGAGTGCTCTCTTGAATAGAAGTTGGAATGGGTTTCTGAAAGTATTATTATTATTTAGTAAATTTCATGATATAAAAGGGGATTTTTTTTTACCTACTGACTTTACAATATCTTTAAATACTGCTAAATACTGTAGTATATGATATATTTTTTTGAGAGGTTACTAATAAAGTTCTAATTTAGAAGATAGTCTCTCAGTGCAAAATATTTCAGTTTTTGTTGGGGAAGGAGAACCCTATTAGAATGAGTTAACTTATTAAGAAGGAAGAAATCCCTGAACAATAAACCAGAACAAAATTCCAATTTTTTTAAAAAAAATTTCAAATGCAGAAGCCACATTGAATTAAATATTCTAAACCAGGGATGCTTAACCAGTTAATCACCAAACATTTTCATATATATATATATATATATATATAAAATTGAATTACAATCATTGAACGAACTCAAGACAAAAACATACATTGTGAGGGTGGTGAATAACAATAAAAAGAACTCCGTTAATTTTTTACTTTTTAATATTCAAAATAAGAACAACATATGACTAACACAATACAAGAAAAAGAAATTCAAATGATCAAAATAACTACAGTACCTAATAAGTAGCATTGTTTCAATATTACTGCTATTTAAAAAGTACTGTATATGTATTAGTTCTTATATTTATGGTTATTTTTATTGGTTTATTAATAATTATTGCTATTATTGTAACTAGGTATTTTTACACTACTAATTGTTATTAGTTATTTTATATTTTTAAGTATATTAGTATAATATCGCTGAATTTAAAAAGTAACGCGCTGTTTTGACTAAAAATTTAACGACGTTACAAAAACGTTCCTAAATTTGAAAAGTAGAGTGTCGTTGCCACTGACGTTAGTAAAACAGTAACGTCGCTACTAGTAACGACATTACTGCCCAATTCTGCTTATATTAGACTATGGTTCTCACTACAGTCAGGGCCGGATTTTCCAATAGGCAACATAGGCCATTGGCCTAGGGCCCACCAGTAACTGGGGGCCCACTGGGGACCTCCTACAATCCCTTGACACAAACAGTATCATTGACAAATTTGCCATAGAAAAAAGCAGGAAAAAGTCATTTTGAACTTCACATAGTTGTGCTTGCAAAATTTATTATGCTTCAGTTTCATTGTATTTTTCCATTATTCCTATGTGTAAGATGTACATGATATGGAACTTGATTTACTTTGATGTACTTGATATGGAACTAATTTGATTAAAAATTATTAAGTGTAATGTATTACATTATGTTGTAATTCTTATTGCAAAATTATTATGCTTCAATTTGACTGTATTTTTTTCCATTATTCCTTTGTGTAAGAATAAGTTGTACATGATATAAAACTAATTTGAATAAAATTATTGATGTGTTACATTATGTTGTAATTTTTTTTTTTTACATTACAATTAGTGATGGATCGAGTGGTCGGTTTTTCACAACCGCGGTTGCGGTTATCATATACTAGGAAAAATGCGTAATTATTAACTGGATTTAGCCACTATAGTGCGATTTAGCCACACTTGGTACATAATATATACTAAATAGTATTTATTTAGTAAATACCTTATGTTGAACACAAGTTTTGCAATACACCGCTACCGCTATTTGTGTGTTGCAAAACTTGTGTTCAACATAAGGTATTTACTAAATAAATACTATTTAAATGAAGTATATTCTAAACTTATATAGCTATTATGAAAGAATAGGTCAAATTAATTAAAACCATATTTTGCACTAAGTGTGTTACCAGGATGAGGGACGAGGACACATCGCACTGTTCATCCACCTACCACTTTCCCAGCCTCCACCCATTGGAAAGTTACAACCGCAACCGCACTTATGGAACGGCGGTTGCGGTTACGGTTGCTGTTGTGAATTTTTGTGCGGTTGTAGTGCGGTTGCGGTTTGCGGTTATTCGATCCATCACTAATTACAATATAGATATATATATATATAATATAATATTTTTTGGGGGGGGGGCACTGATAAGGTTTGGCCTAGGGCCCACAAGCAAGTAAATCCGGCCCTGACTACAGTCTAACATACAACAAGTCATTATAGCCTGAAATAATTTACAAAGCCTCCTCATCTCATTCATGAGCTGTAATAGTAAAATGAATATAAGATATTCTACAACTTACTATTGCTATTTACAGTTACTATACTCTACACAACTTCTTATTTCTCAGAAAGTAATGAAAAGTAATATTGTTCTTGTTTCCTCTAATCTGTATGTTATTACAACAGTAAGAAGCACAATATGTAACAAATCCTGACCCTAATCCGAAATTATCCCCCATCCCAAACATTCGCTCGTCCACCTCGATCTCATACTTTATACTGGTGAATGAACTTTGGAATTTGTATAAGTCACTTGAGAGGGCGCTAAGAGTCAATTGTTGGATGAATGTTTATCAGTGAGATGGACTTTTTTGAAAGAGTGGGTAAATTATGTTCGACTCTGCAGGTCACCCCATCTCATTTACAGTGTTGGGCACTAAAGCGTTAATCCGATAACAGTTAATTAACGAAGTTAACTTTTTTTAACGAACTATTAACGGAAGTTAATTTCCATTTATCGTTATCGGACCAGTTAACTTCCGATAACTCGATATTTAGTCTGTTAAAGTCCGTTAACACGTTAACTGCGAGGAGTCATTCACGGAAGATCACCGCTCCGCGAATGAATTCAAACCGCCATAACTTCAGTCTGCCAATTCCGTCCTCTGCCGCAGTGGAACGGCTCTTCTCTCTCGGCAAGGACATCCTGAGGCCCAAGAGGTCAAGACTGGCAGTTGGGCCTAACTTTGAGAAGTTGGTCTTTCTGAAGGGCAACCAGCACATTGTGTCATAGTCTTTAATAAATGTGCCTAAAATTTAATTTTACCTTTCAGTTCCCGCCAGAATAATTCTCTGGTAAATTAAAATTTAGTTAATGGTTAGTGGTTACAAGGGTTTCAAAACATGTAATCAGTACATTTTTTATTAAAAATAAAAAAAAAAGTTATTAAGCAAAAAAGTTGCAAAACTTGATAAAAATACAGTTAAATACCTATTTATTGTTGGATTTTGCATAAATAAACATTTTCTATGGGTTTTAAAGCTTTTTCCTTGATTTTTTTAAATGTTAGTAAAGAAATAGTTATCGTTAACGGATTATCGTTAACTTCCGTTAACTTTGTGGTAAAATTATCGGATTATCGTTATCGGAGTTAAAAATTGGGGTTAACGGATTATCGTTATCGAAGTTAACTTTTTGGTTAACGGTGCCCACACTGCTCATTTATGAGATTGCATCCTAAATGAAAATACTACAATATTTTACAACGTATGATAATGTTAAGAATCTAGAAAACAAAAATAGTAAGGACATCGTAAGGCCTTTGTAAACAATATGGTTCTTTTGTCTTCTTATACTAGGGGTGAATATTGAAAACACTTTTAACTATTACTGTTTAAATAAAAAAAAACTACATTGTGGTCTACATTTTGAAATTCCCATTTTTGTAATTGGGAATATTCACATGGGGCACTACGAACTAATAACATTTAGTAGGAATTTTTATGAATGGAAACAGAACTTATGAGGTGACTTGTATATTTTAGAATGGTTTGATTTAAAAAAAAAGCTGTCTGCAAGAGAAACCCTTCGAATCTGAATGAATTGCAACAATTTCCTTTGGAAGAATGGGCCAAAATTTCTAGTGATATATGTCGAAACTAGTGGTGTACCGATTAATCGGTATCTGCATCGGCAGAATCGACCAGTTTTTTTGCATCGGCATCGGCCAAATTTAGCCCAGCTTCTCACCGATTCTTTGAAATCGATGACATTTTCATTCCAAAACAAAATCTATATTTATAGAAAATTGAACAGACAAAAACACTATTTCTGATAATAATTTATGCTCATTTCAAAATGTAATTACATAAAAATATTTTACATTCAAGAAAAAGGCAAAGCTTAATAAGTTAAGTTGCCCATAAATTTACATTTTTGTAACTAGTTAATCTCTAAATATTATCTCCTACTCCATATTAATAATAATTCTGTATTAATTGTATTTTATAATTTATATATTCAACCATCTGGATCACCTGAGGATCAGAGCCCTCAGCCTTCTCTAGTTAGCCTTATAAGATTAACTAACGAAAATATCACGACCTAACCTAACCAGTCGTTAGGTCAACTGTACGCCCTTGACGACTGGGTAGGTTAGGTCGTGATATTTTCGTTAGTTAGCCTTATAAAGCTAACTAAAGAAAGCTGGGGGCCCTGATCTTCGGTGATCCAACCATCTTATTATGGTGACTTTATTTCAAGTATTTTAATAATTTTACAAACTCAATTTATATATCCATTTTTTTAAAATTCAAATTGACCAGGGACTTTAAATTTTAATGTAATTTTTTTTATTGACATTATTGAAGAAAGAAAATATCTTTAACATAAGGAAAACCGGAGCAAGTGTGGTTTACGTCCCCCTGATGCAAATGGGGACACAAACTACACTAGGTCAAAGTTGGGAAACGTAAACTATACTCGGATCTTTGGAGACATTTTTTAAATGAATATATATATATATATATATATATATATATATTGACGATTGGTTAGGTTAAGTCGTAATATTTTCGTTAGTTTTAACGTTTTATTTGATTAGGTATACGCGGACAAAGTTGGGGAACGCAAACTACACTAAGATAATGTAGGGGAACGTAAACTACACTAGGCACCACAGGGGGACGTAAACACTTGTTTCGAAAAACCAATTACTTTAAATATTGATATTTAATTTATAAAACTAAAATAAAATTATTTTATTATCTTACTAAGTAATAAAACTTTTCAACATTATTTTAGCTACGATATATTGTAACAAATTCTGGTGTTGTATATTGTGGAGTGAACTAAGGAAAAGCATTTAAACAAATCCGAAATGTAAAAATATAGAAATTGAAAGTTTTCACATTAGATTAGTAAAATTTATGAGGGGAATTGATATCGGCAAAGAATCGGCATCGGTATCGGTAGTTTTTCACGGAATCTACATCGGCAACGGCTAAATTTTGGAATCGGTACATCACAAGTGGAAACCCTGTAGGAAAATATCCAAAACGAATCACTGAAGTCATTCGAGCAAAAGGTGGACGCATAAAGTATTAAATAATTTTGTAAATAAATATATGAAAACGTTTGCATTTTAAGTTTTTTATTTTCCTCAAATTCTTTTGATGTTTTACTTTATACAGTATGTTGGAGTTCAAACTTTTCATAACTATCGTATGCATTTTACAAAAGATAAGGACGAATATAACTGAAATATTTTTCTGTACAAATACTTATGAGCTCCACTATATATATATATACACACACGCGGCGTGGCACTCTAATAAAAGAAAACTTATTTCTTGCTGAATTGGAGGATAAATGATTTTAAAATAATTTTCCTTCTTCCTTTTCCTCTGTGTCATTTATACTTTGTTAATATGAATCAATGTGTTTTTGTCCATGATTTAGGCAAAAGATTTATCGAAATGATCAGTGAAATTATTATTATTTATTTTACAGTTTCCATCGCAGGAACTTTGCTTCCTTTCGTAAAGGGTGAAACAAACTTTGAGAGGTAAGCGAAACAGGTGCAGTACGAGTAGATATAGTGTCTCTGAAGTCCTGCCCCAAAGGCTAATATCATGCTGTACATTATGAGACAGAACTTTTTGGACACCCTGTATATATAAGAACCTCTTGTAGTGCGTACGATATACAATACGTTTAATGTAATTAAGTAAGGTTAGGTTATAGTCAGTGGTGTAGTGCTAAATAAAGAAGTGAGGGAACGCATTTTGAAAGTGTTACTCAGATGCGGGGGGGACAATGGCGAGCGCGGCGAGCCCATACAGCTGGGGGTCCGGGGGCACTGTAAGCCCCCCGGGAAATCTTTTGAAATCTGACCAATTTCAGGAATATTTTGAGGTCATATGCACTGGATATTAGGGACATTAGATATATGACATCCAGTACGATCAATAAAAATAGCTAACAACTGGAATGATTAACTAAAAAAAGTTAACAACTGGTACGCCGTGGTGACTGTTTCACCAGATCTTTATAGGCTAGCATTGCCTCAGTCGAAGCTAAAAGAAATGAAGCAGTTAATGATTCTTTCTCATATTTCTTCTAGGGGTGGGAATTAAAATTTCATGACGTTAGAGATTTGTAAGTTCGGATTTATTTGAAATAGTGAGGGAACGCCGTTCCGTCTACCAAAAAAAGTAAGGGAACGCCGTTCCCACGCGTTCCCACAGCACTACACCACTGTAGTTAAATGAGTTATGCGCAGTTCAGTTCATCAATTTAGGTCAAGTTCAACATATCTTTTTTTCGACAATAAAAATGTTTATAGTCTTTTATATAGTATACCTTTGGTTAGCTTCCGCCCGAATTGTTCATTCTGACGAAGGTCAAGCTTTTCACTCCACCTTAGACCTACAGTATATATAGTTTTTAATTTTTCCAAGTACCAAACGTATTACCTCACAAAAAAAATTACCCCACTTCATCAATGAAGTATAACACACTCAACCTCACTTACCCCCAGTTGCGGTGCGCACACACACACACACATAAACGAGGACATTCAGTAAAAAAAATGATGAAACATTAGAAATTAATGAATTAACCGGATTAAACCCGATTTAATATAAGAATTTCTTTTTATAATTTTATATATGATAAATTTTACCATGAACGTTATTTTTAATTTGAATCTTAATATAAATGTAAAAATTTATATTTTCTTTTCAATTATGCTCAATTTCTAAACTTTATTACGTAATTTTGGTTTTCAGTTACGTACTTAGTTTCTCTGAAGAGGAAGAAAAAGGAGAATGCGAAACGTCAGATAAAATAATGATAAAAAATTACTTTCCCATGATATTTTTTTGTTCATTTTAAGATCGATTTCTGTTGTATATAGGTTTTATTTTCCGCCATTTTGTTTCTTTTCAGATGTTTTTAAAGTTATAATAATATCTATTTATGATTATTATTACTTTAATTACCACGAGGTTTGACGCCCCCCCCCCCCCAAAAAAAAAGTTGACACTTTACAGAAACGAGACGAATGCTATTAAACCAATTAATTGGTTTTTTAGTTACTGAGCGAGTAAATATATAAATATATATTCTATCTATTTCGGGCCCTTTTATAAATGTATTTCAAGACTACGTAATTAACCAAGCATAATCACGAGAGATTCATATATAAAAAAACGAGGGTCAGTTTTCTAAAAATGGAACAGGATAGCAAAAAATTGGGATCAATGAAAGAAAGCCACCTCCAACCTTCTTTAGTTAGCTTTATGAGGCTAACTAACGAAAATATAACGACCTAACCTAACCAATCGTCAAGGGCGTACAGTTGACCTAACGATTGGTTGTTGTTGTTGTTGTTGGTTAGCCGATCAACCCACCCTGATCGAGCAAGCCTGCAGCACGCAGGTAACCGATCGCCCTCTCTGGAGTGGACCAGAGGTTCAGCGCACTAGTGATGTGTTGTGTTCTATGTTGTGCTAGAGCGGTACAGTCTGTCATAATGTGAATTGTTTGTGGTGTGTCCTGGCACAGGTGGCAGGTGTCGTCTGTGGAGTTGTCTATTCTGTGTTTATATGTCTGTAAGATGGGATGATGTCCACATCGGAATCGTACTAAGTTAACTCGATCCGATCTGCTCAGGCTGGTCTCTGACCTGTTAATGGGTGGCGGTTTCGCACCTAGGACCGCATTCGGACCGAGTCGTGTCAGTGCTTTGTGAGTTAGGTGTGTGTGTGTGTGTGTGTTTTATGTATTGTGTTATGTTTGTGGGGCGTGGTATGGAATGGAGTATTTGGTTATAATGTCTCTCTGGTGTTACCTTAATGGTGCGAGGTGTCGGTGCATGATTGTACAATGTACATGTAGTGGCATGGGTGTTGTGGGTTAGTTGTTGCTGCTGCCATGAATTGTGTTCCCTTATGTCTAAATGTTCCCTAACTTTCAGTATTTTTGTTTCTGTGTGCAGGTGTTCTATTGGTGTTGTTTGAGTGCATCATGTAATGACACGAAGTGCGTTGTTTTGTATTGTCTGTAGGGTGTTTATGTGTGTTTGAGATAATAATGGGTGCCCAGCATGGGCTAGCATAGTCCATAACTGAGCGAATATATTGTTTGTATATGAGTGGTGTTGTTTCCTGTTGGTGTCCAAAGTTTGTACCTGTTAGTACCCTAAGCGTGTTAAGTCTTGACGTACATTTGTTTTTAATGTCCTGAATGTGGTTTGCAAAAGGTAATGATGTGTCGTATGTGACCCCAAGTATTTTGGTCCTGTGAGTGTGTGGAATGTTGGTGTTGCTTAGTGTAATCTGTGGAGTTATCTGGTGTTCTTTTGTGTTGCTTGTTAGCAAGGTGATGGTTGATTTTGTGGGCGCTACTTTGAGTCTATTGTGTGTGAGCTAGTTTTGTATACTGTTTATGTATGTTTGTAGGTTATTTGTCGCCGTGTCGATGTTGTTGTGGGTGGATGTTAGAGTGATGTCATCTGCATATGATGATAAGGTAAGCTTGTTACCTATGGGTGTTGGAATGTCATGCATGTATAAATTGAGCAGTGTTGGTGAGAGAACAGAGCCTTGAGGGACCCCGTTCGGAAAAAGCTTGTTTTTGGATGACTTGCCATTAAATGTGACATGTGGATATCTTCCTGAAAGATAGTTGCTCAGCCACCTTTTGGTGTTATTGTGATGTTTGTGTTGAGTATTTTGTTTATGAGAGTAAAGCGTGGGATAGCATCAAATGCTTTACTAATGTCTATTGTTGATAATAGTGCACGTTGAGCTGGTCGTCTGGAGTTGATGCCATCCATGATGTGCTGCGTGAGGTTCGTGAGTAATGTCGTGGTTGAGTGGTGAGGTCTGAATCCATGTTGAGTAGGCGATAGTGGTATGTGTGGGTTGGTTAAGTTAGGGTGTGATATTTTAGTTAGTTAGCTTATAAAGCTAACTGAAGGAGGCTGGAGGTGGCTTTCTTTCATTGATCCGAAAATTGTTTAAACATAACTTAAAAAAAGTATTGCAATAGCGTAATTAACAAAGAATTTTACCATAAAAATATCCAGGTCTTTTCCATGCCGCCGGCTTGCTCGATCAGGGTGGGCTGATCGACTAACCAACAACAACAACAACCTCGGGACCTAATCAATATGTGTGTGAAGTTTCATGTTTGTAACTGCGTCCTTTTATTATTTAGACTAGTACAGTTCCCGCCGCTTCGCTGACGGTTAGACAGGCTAAACTACAAAAAAAGAACCCAGCCGTGAAAATTTTGAGCTTCACATTGTGTCAACATTTCTGAATCTGGTATCTCCAAAACCTCCTCACCCCCATTCATACAACTTGGGGGCTAACCCCCTCCTCCATTACCCCCACCCCCACCCTTCCCCCATTGCTAAATTACAGAAAAGAACACAGTCATGAAAATCTTGAGCTTCACATTGCCGCCCGTAATACAATTTCTGAATTTTTTTACAATTTCTGAATTTTTTTCTCACAATTTTTTCTCACAATTTCTGAAAGTGTGACGGACGGACAGACAGACAGACGGACAGCTCTCTTATTATAGTATAGACTAGTACAGTTCCCGTCACTTCGCTGACGGTTAGACAGGCTAAACTACAAAAAAAGAACCCAGCCGTGAAAATTTTGAGCTTCACATTGTGTCAACATTTCTGAATCTGGTATCTCCCAAAACCTCCTCACCCCCATTCATACAACTTGGGGGCTAACCCCCTCCCCCATTACCCCCACCCCTCCCCATTACCACCCCATCCCCCATTACCCCCACCCCCACCCTTCCGCCCACCCCAACCCTTTTCCCCCACTCCCACCCTTCCCCCCACTCCCACCCTTCCCCCATTGCTAAACTACAGAAAAGAACACAGTCATGAAAATCTTGAGCTTCACATTTCCGCCCGTAATACAATTTCTGAATTTTTTTTACAATTTCTGAATTTTTTCTCACAATTTTTCTCACAATTTCTGAAAGTGTGACGGACGGACAGACAGACGGACGGACAGCTCTCTTATTATAGTATAGATTATTATTACGGGCGGTAATGTGAAGCTCAAGATTTTCATGACTGTTCTTTTCTATAGTTTTATTGGCCAAATAATTGAACCGACAGTAATTGGGGTTCAATTATTTGGTCAGTAAAACTATAGTCATGAAAATCTTAAGATTCAGAAATCTTGACACTATGTAAAGCTCAAAATTTTCACGGCTGCGTTCTTTTCTGTAGTTTAATCGCGGTGCTGGGGCCTTCGGGCCCAGTAATTTTAATTATTTAATTTATCAACACCCAGGTGCACAACCTGGGGACCTAATCAATATGTGTGTGAAGTTTCATGTTTGTAATTGTTTCCATTTTGGAGTTATGGCTGGAACACACACACACACACACACACACACACACACACACACACACACACACGGCCTTTTATTATTATAGATTATAGATATATAAAACAAAAATCTGTATATCTGTCTGTTTGTTCCCTAACTACTCTTAGGTCCTTGGACCGATCTCAACATAACTTGGCAGGAGGATAGAGAGGACTAAGAAGCGTGTAATAGGGGGTAGGTCAGGTAGCATGCACAGAGCTATCTCGAAAAGAGCAAACCAATTACTTGGTCTTACTTGGGTGACTTTTATGATGCATCAATTTGCAAGTAAACCAAGTTCTACCACTTCTACAGAGTTCCATACATTTTCGTGGAATGAAGAAATTCAAGTTGGTCAGGAAATTTAGAAAAGAATGTAGCCATCAAAATTTTTAGCTACGCATCGAAAGCTATGATTGGTAAAAAATAATTACAAGTTTTATTTGAAATTTAAATGATTCGTGAGCTTCAAGTAAAAGCTGTGAAGCTGCATTTAAAATTTAAATGATTAGCAAAATATCCCGCATGCAGGGCGGATTTTTTTCTAGTATATATATAATCTATCTCTCGCCCTGTCTCTTCATTCCCTGATGAGGTGTTTAATTTTTCTTCATTTTCATAATTTTTTATGCATGAAAGAGGGGCCAAGGGCAAGTGCCCACAAAAATACTCCTCCCATAGAGGAAGAAGAGAGAGAGAATCACGGTCCAAGGTTTTCGAGATGCCTGGACATTCTGCATTTCAAAGATTGAAGGTCATAGACATGGGGAAAGATGGATCGATGAAGATTTTTCCAGAGTTCACCGGTTGACTAGATGAAAGACTGAAAATACCGATTAACCCTTACGTTAGAGAGTTAGACAGAAAAGGAATGAGAATGTGTCGAAAGTCCGGTACTGCGTGCTCTCCTTAAAGGAGGAAGCATGCACTTAGAGAGTTCAAAAGAGCAGTGTCTTTTATAATAACGGCAATAAAGAGAGTGAGGAAACATTCTGCGAAAAGAGAGAACAGTAAGAGGCGGGGAAGTGGTGAGACGAAAAGCCTTTGATTCTCTCCAGTCAAGTAGAGGCGAGTGGGTTGAACCACCCTATACATCAGAAGCCTACTTCATACAGGGACGGACAAGACCCCTGTACAGAGACAGCAACTGAGTGGCTTTCGATCGGCCAGAAAGGAAATTAGAGATGAAGGCACAGTTAGAAAATTAGAAACCGAAGGAGGGCAGTTTGGAAATTAAGGATTTGTGCCAGACTCTATCAAAAGTTTTGATATGTTTAGCACAATAGCAAAGGTTCTACCGAAATCCCGAAAGGAGGATGATCAAGAGTCGGAAAGATATGCAAAAAGATCGGCAGGAGAGCGTCCTTTGTGGAACACATACTGACAATCTGAAAGAAGATTGTGAGAAGAGGGTGTTTAAAAATCTTCCTATTGAGGAAGATTAGCAAGTATTTGATGGCCATATACTTATCTGTGTTTCAGATTTGAAATATAAAAGCTAAAAATAATTATTAAGCCTATGCTGTACCTGTAGGTCTAACTTTAATTAAAAGAAAATCTACTTTTTCTAAATTACTAGTATATATACAGAATATTCTTTTGTTTTTAACAAATAATTTATTGAAACTACAGTATATATTTATTGTTCTATGTACGAGTAAATGAATTTTCTGTTTCGTAGAGAGAGAGAGAGAGAGAGAGAGAGAGAGAGAGAGAGAGAGAGAGAGGAGAGAGAGAGAGAGAGAAAACAAACCACTTTTTTGCAAAGTATGTATATACAGTATATATTAGAATGACAGCTGCGCTTTGCGCAGCAAAATCCTACCGAAACACAACCTAGGGGGAGACTGGGAGGTGCGCATATGTTACTAAAACCTTTCCTGTATATACTAGATTTGTTGCAGATTAGTGTAGCTATTTTGGCTGTATAAACGAGCAGACATCATCATCATCTTCATATATACATATACTGTGAATTCACCTCATACATATAAAGACAAAAATAGGATGCTTAATAAAAAAATCCTTTTTAATTTCAGGGTCAGAAATATAGCCGTTCAATCATCGCAGTTAGGATGTGACTTCATCATTAACCACCGGAGAGACCCCACTTATCACGAGCCTTCGATCGGGGAGTTATCACAAAAGGACCATAACAACATCTCGAACCTGAACTTAAATGATGGACTCGTAATGGTAGTGATAGACGAGTTAAAAGGGGAAATTTTATTGCATAAAGTTTTTGCAACTTGGAATTTGTTTAGTTATTCAACCGAACTTCTGTGGTGGCTAAAACGTATAGAGAAAGGGCGACTTATTTTAATGTTTATTAAAAAATCTGGAACCTACGGACTGAACAGAACTTTAACATATCTGAAACGAGAAGGTTCCCTACTCGTAGAATTCCTTCCTTCCAACGCTCTCTGGATATGGATTTGGATAGTCGGTGGGAGGACTCTGGTTGAAGTAGCTACGCCAGTTGTTAGTAGAAACCATATAAGAGAAATCTGGACAGATTTATTTTTCATTTTAACTCATCCTATTCACCTCAAGTTTGATTCACTAAAAGCTCGACTTCTCTGGGAATTTTGTCAGAGTGTTGAAGGAATGGGGGAAACGTGCTCCTCTGACGATATTAAAAAACCAACAAATAAAAGATTGGGAATCATATCATTGAATAAAACTAATTTTAGACGCAAATCCAGAAGAAAACTTATTTTTAGTTTATCAAAAGTACCTAAGACTTTTACGAAAGAAGGTATGAGCCATAGAAAAAAAAGTTCTCGAAACAAAAATGAAACTGCTGACGACATTGGGATTGTTGTATGTGCTGGGAGTAGATATCAGTATTTAAATGAAGCTCTAAAAGCTTTATTCAACTGTCCCGAAATCAAAAAAGAAAACATTTTTGTAGCTGTTGGCGTAAACTTTTGGACAAAACAACCGGATCAAGATACAATTACCCTATTAAAGCTTCTCGATTTGCCTTATCAAGTAGTTCTAATCAATGCATGGCTTCATAAAACGACTTTAGTAAAGCATTTAAACTTCTTATATTATAGAGAAGCTTGGAATGCAGGAGTAACTGCATTTCCAAATAAAAAATATTTAGCCTTCGTTGATGAAGATGTTACTGTTGGAAAAGACTGGTTAAGATATCTGAACCACGCAGCGCCAATTTTAAAACTAGATCCAAGTGTCTGGTGCATTACAGGATCTGCTGCGAATAGCCTTGGAGGAGCCCCAAACAACTTAATGAGAGGTTGGCGACAAGTAGGATGGGGTTTTCTTATTCTGTATGACGAAGTCGTAAAAACAGTAGAAATGTGGCCGAAAACACCTACATTTTCTACTCTCTTCGATCTCTGGCTTTTGAAGGAGGTTAGCAAAAATCGCGAATGCATTTTCCCATCAGTCAGTCACAGTCATCACTTTGGAGTGGGGTTGAACATTATTCCAGAACTTCACGAAAAGTATTTTATTGACGAGCCATTAAGCGACGGCAAAACATTTAATTATACTCCTATTAAATTATTAATGAAATCAAATTATGAAAAATTCGTTAATGAGTCGATTAAAAATCTAAAATTTTAACGAACGATCCTTGTGCTCCAGGATTCTTAAACATTTCTGACCCATCTTCAGATTATGTATTCTATTATATTTTAGTCGACAAGTGGGAAGCACCTGAATGGACATTTCTTGCCGAATGTATCGGGGCGTGGCCATACTCCACTCATGGTATGTTCAAAGGGACTTTACAAGTTCCTCTGCCGTATGGACATATTCTTTGGCTTGTTGGTGTCCCTCTTTCCCCTTATTCCAGCCACAGACCACCGGAGTACTCTATATGGCAACCAGGAGGCGATGATTTTATTGAAAAACATATAAAATTCACGTCAAAATTTTTTAATTTCCCCAATTTTTTAAACAGAACTTTCCGCCATGCAGAAATAGAGTTATTTCATTAATTAAAATATAGTAAGTTCTGGTATGGTTTCTTAAATAGGACTTTATTTTGGGAGTTAGGGTCCTTTCGTCGAAATGACTAATCATAAAATTAAATTTTTTTTTTTAAATTTGTGATACACGAGGGGTTGTTTTATAAGTAAATAACTACTGCGAAATAGACATTACTGGTTTTGTTTGAACTTAAAGAGGGGGGGGGGGGGGGGGGCATTAAAAAGAACATTGTACCCTCATAAATTTATTACGCTGGAATTAAATGCATGCGATATTCTTTGTATTAGAGAACACTTTTTTTTTTACAAGCATGATTGGGCAAAAGATTCATTTACATAAAACAATGGATCAGTTTACCATGATACATGCATTGAAACAAAGTCACTAAAAACTGTGCAAAGGTCGTTCCACAAAGATTTCCCAGTGTCGTATAGTTGGTTGCAAAGCAATAATAGCAATGACAAAAAATATTAAAAATACGGTTTTGTACAAAATACTAATTAGGTTCGTTCAGGGGCTAACTTGCTCTTTCCACAAATTATTCAAGATATCGGGCAGCGCATCCGAAATAGTCCAATAAATCAACAAGACGACTCTCAGATGAAAGAGGAAAAAGTCACTCAACGATAATAAGAATTTTAAAACAAAGTATAGCGTTGTTCGCATAAAATTCAAATGTATTCTTAGTCAATTCTGTAATTTGTAAGCGTTTATCTGAAATGTTGGTAAATGGAGAGGTGAAGATGGAGAACATAATTTTCTCTGACGAGTGCGATGTATACATGAATGGAATGATGAACAGGCAGAACTGTAGGTTCTCGGGAATTTAAACAAAAAAAGAGCATGAAGAATACCATTAAATTCTCCCGAGGTGTATTTGAATTCATCAAGAATTTACGGTCCTTATTTTTTGAAAATGCGGACACGGAGGAGGCAGTAACTGCGGCATAAGATAGGTACTCACACACGCTGAAGACTTACTTTTGAAATTTAATTCGAAATCGTCCCCACACACGTTTTCAGCAGGGTGTACCCCATCTCAAACATCTAATGAATATTTAAGCTGGGTCAAAGAAAAGTTTCCTGGTCGCTTAATCAGTCACAGAAGTGAATTTCCATAAACACCCCCACTCCCCAAGTCACCAGATATGTCTTTAAACTTCTGCCTATGAGGCCTTGCCCAAGAAAAGTGTTCAAGATGAAGCCCGCGTCGATTGTTGAATTGAAAGAAATCAGTTATACAAATTCTTGCCAGGACTGGATGAAGAAACATCACAAAAAGTGAGGTGAAATTTCATGATGCGTGTTCACAAATGTATATAGAAAAGGGTTGTACTAAATATCTATAACATAGGGTATAAATGGAACAAAAAAAAATTTAATTTTGACATTATAGTATACAACTTACTGTTTATTTAAAGTGTTAAAAAATTATCTTTACAAATTTAATTCAATTTAAATTGAATTTGTAAAGATGATTTATGAACACCCTGTATATCCATGATAATAAAATTGTTATAATTTTTGCATTTATTTCCTCGTTTCGTGTTCCACTTTATGTAATATCATTTTTTTTTTTTTTTTCAACGATTTGACATTTTCAGGAAAAAAAAATTATTTTGTTTGCTCACTCTAAAGTGGCAAGTTGGATTGGTTGCTTCGTTATATTCCTTTATCTAACTTTCGAATGTTACATAGACTTTACTTAAAGAAAAAATTAATCCTATTTTTCTTCATTGCTCGACTAATAATTCCCGGAAAGCAGTTAAGCGTGTGACAAGAACATTATTATTATTGGCAAAACGTCTTTCCATTTCATAAAGAAATATAGTACATGTAATGGTATTTTACGTTAACATGAAATGAGGTGAAAAAGCAGTTATAATAAACAAAATTCTTTCCTTTTGAAAGAGGAAAAAACGTTGAGAGAACTAACAAACTTCTTTTTTTTTTAATAAAAATTATTATTGCGGATGTGGATTTAAATGTAAAACGCATACGAGTCATAAAGTTAAATAAGTTTTCTGAAATCATCAGGAAAGTACCTACCTCTAAAATTTTATAGGAATCCAACTTCTAGACCAGTTTCCAACGAAATACCTTCGATGGATGCGTTACTTCACTCCTTATTGCAGTCAGGCGTATCAGATTTTCTTTTCTTTCTCTATTTCAATGGAAATTTTTTGATTAATGTAAATATACATATTTCAACAACAGTACTTTAGTAAAAAAGATGTTAGAAATTTGGTTGCCGTAATCAAGAATGAAGAAAGCGAAAGACAGGAAATTAGAAAGCAGAAGAATGGGTAAAGAGAGAAAACAGTATAAAAAGAAGAATAAGACTACCTCAAACAGTTTCAAAATTTTACCTAACTCTCCTTCTTCAGATTTAAAAATACTACGCTTATTCTACATCTATTCAGTGAAACTTTCATTAAACAAACAAACATCCTCAACTCAATTACATTCAATGAAGTAAACTAATCAGAATTGCCTCATACCAATATTTAGGTCATATAATAACTAGTGCTCCGTCAAGTAACCATGATATCATGAAGCATTGTAAACAACTGTATGCCGTATCATTACAGGATGTACTCAAACAACACCAATAGAACACCTGCACACAGAAACAAAAATACTGAAAATTAGGGAACATTTAAATAATTTTATGAGGGGAACACAATTCATGGCAGCAGCGACAACTAACCCATAACACCCTTGGCACTACATGTACAATCATGCACTAACACCTCGCACCATTAAGGTAACACCAGAGAGATATTATAACCAAATACTCCATTCAATACCACGCCCCACCAGGGGCGTCCACAGGATTTTTCGCAAGGTGGGGCACACCACAAAATCGTTGACAAAATGGGTGCAAGTTTTGCACGATTCTCATGAACTTGGCGCCTCACTGCAGAATCCATTTGACAAATAATCGAGGTTTCCGGTTTCTGTGAAACAGACAAAAAGTTCGTTGCATCTTCGACGAATGCTGGTGCCAAGAAGTCTGGATGTGTTTCCTGGCATCTTCATGAAAGTTTTTGTACTTAGAGTAAGCATTTACAATAAATGCTCCTTGCTTCCCTCTGTGGACAGGTTGTGGAAATAGAACGCAATATATGCTAAATTTATGTACTTAGTAATACTAAGTACATAAATTTAGCACCGAAAGCAGGCTATGATAAAGGGAGATGACGGTTTTTACTCGTAGTGGTCGCACTGCATTTTTTTTTCTACCAGTCAAGTCCATTTTTATATGTTATATGATACTATGATTAACTATAATCGTGTAAGTTTCAGTGAAATTGACCAAAAGGTTTTCGAGAGAAAAAATAAATAAAACACTCAATATAATGAATGATCTTTGCAAATAATTCCATTACTATATCTTTCAGTATAGTTTATTTAACACTTCTAAGTTCAACGACACGGCACTTCGGTAAAGTAAAGGTAAAGTAAACGACATTTCCTTGAATGTGGAAACACTGACTGAGCTGCAGTAGAATTATAGAAGTCGTTGCGTGGGCAAACACAAATTTCCAAGGGGGGGCAACTTCCCCCTCTTGCCCCCCCCCTCCGGACGCCCATGCGCCCCACAGACATCACACAGTACAGAAAACACACACACACACACACACACACACACTTAACCCACAAAGCAATGACACGACTCGGTCCGAATGCGGTCCTAGGTGCGAAGCCACCACCCATTGACAGGTCAGAGACCAGCCTGAGCAAATCGGATCGAGTTAACTTAGCACGATTCCGATTTGGACATCACCCCAACTTACAAACATATAAACACAGACTAGACAACTCCACAGACGACACCTGCCACTTGTGCCAGGACACACCACAAACAATTGAACACATTATGACAGAGTGTACCGCTCTAGCACAACATAGAACACAACACAACATCACTAGTGCGCTGAACCTCTGGTCCACTCCGGAGAGAGCGAACGGTTACCTGCGTGCCGCCGGCTTGCTCGATCAGGGTGGGCTGATCGGCTAACCAACAACAACAATAACTGTATGCTGACGGGAATATCTCACCTTAGCAAGAAAATTCTGTATGTGTACAATAAATGTGACGTCACGGTGAACTTGCTCAAACTTTTGGTACTGTATATGGCCTATCTGTGGTGGAGATAAAGGTTGCCTAATGTGCTAAAACTGTATGTATCCTACAATAATCTACTTAAGATTCAACTAAATATCTCTAGATACGTGAATAACACCAAAAATTGTGCTAGTCTGATGCTTGTTGCCAATAATGTTGCAAACTTCCCCCTCTTGCCCCCCCCCTCCGGACGCCCATGCGCCCCACAGACATCACACAGTACAGAAAACACACACACACACACACACACACACTTAACCCACAAAGCAATGACACGACTCGGTCCGAATGCGGTCCTAGGTGCGAAGCCACCACCCATTGACAGGTCAGAGACCAGCCTGAGCAAATCGGATCGAGTTAACTTAGCACGATTCCGATTTGGACATCACCCAACTTACAAACATATAAACACAGACTAGACAACTCCACAGACGACACCTGCCACTTGTGCCAGGACACACCACAAACAATTGAACACATTATGACAGAGTGTACCGCTCTAGCACAACATAGAACACAACACAACATCACTAGTGCGCTGAACCTCTGGTCCACTCCGGAGAGAGCGAACGGTTACCTGCGTGCCGCCGGCTTGCTCGATCAGGGTGGGCTGATCGGCTAACCAACAACAACAATAACTGTATGCTGACGGGAATATCTCACCTTAGCAAGAAAATTCTGTATGTGTACAATAAATGTGACGTCACGGTGAACTTGCTCAAACTTTTGGTACTGTATATGGCCTATCTGTGGTGGAGATAAAGGTTGCCTAATGTGCTAAAACTGTATGTATCCTACAATAATCTATTTAAGATTCAACTAAATATCTCTAGATACGTGAATAACACCAAAAATTGTGCTAGTCTGATGCTTGTTGCCAATAATGTTGCAAACTGTGCCAGTCTTTATTGTTTACCAGGCCTGCAAAATCTGTTAACGCAGCAGTAGAGACTAGAATAAGGTCAGGAAACTGGCGCAATGTTCAGGCCGCCAACCAATATGGTCCATTGCTCTGACTCCTGCAGTAGTATTATCAGCATCATCGGGATTCAAACCCCGACCTCAGTGTTTTCATTTCGTTTATAAGGAAACGTTGTTACGCGCTGAGTTACAGACGCTGACTAATATAGGCTATGGTTGGAGGACTGGCTGGTACGGATTTTATTAATCTAGAATTTGGGAACATTGGCGTAAGTAGCTATGTTCATCTTGTTGAAAAATAAGTACTGTGCTGTGGTGAAACTACCTATATTTTTCTATTTCGTAACTTTATACAATGTATATATACACTTTACTGTACGTGCTGTATATGAAATAAAATATTTATCTGATTTTGTTAGGCACAGTAAGGTGAATCATTCATCCAGTCAAATTACTTCCTTTAATGTGAACAACCAACCAATGTTTACTTCTCTTCTACTCTCTTTTGAAATTTCAGTTTATATTTAACTATCTGTAAGGTATTGTCATTGTGTACATATTTTAACGAAAGAGTATTCATCTGATATTGGTCACCCGGTGGAAGAAATGAAACATGACCTCTGGGACACTGATTGAACAATTCAATCCAGCTTCCTGAGTTCATGTTAGTGAGAAGTGTACAGGGCCCGATTCCGTCGGCGGAAACTTCTGTGAAAGTGACAAACACTTTCAGACATCATTCCGTTACTATTTTGAAAGCGTATTTATACAATGGTATTGTATGTGAACTATTGTTTTGTTTTTACACTTCAAATTGCATTTGATTTAATTTTATTCTAATTATAGTTTACTGTTAAATTTCGGTAATTTCATTTAATATACTTAATATAACGGGTCTTTTCGGTCTTAGGTCCGGCATTGGATTTTTTCCATGTTTTGGTATAGACGTAGATTTTTACGCTGATTCCATTTCTGCAATCCGTTTCTGGAGAAATAAACACGAAAAAAGTTGACCCAAAACTTGTATTCAAATATCCACCCATACCTACCCTACCCTACCCTAATCTAAACTACTTGTTTGTATATCGAACAGCTCGAAGGGTACAGCTTCACTCACAAAACAGTGAACCACAGCGAAAACTTCGTGGACCCTTCAACTGGAGCGCGCACGCAACGGATAGTCGACGTGGAACAAACTCAAACGCGGTAACGAGCGCCAGTGTGGTACGCACCGTTACATGATCGACTCGTATCTCTGCGAATTTCTCTGGCGTCGCCGACACGCAGGCAAAGATCTAGTGCGCCAAATGGTGAACGATATTGCGCAGTTTGGCAAGTAGCAAACTTTGGTTTGTGTTCCGTTCTGTGTTCTGGAAACCTGTAAACATAATAAACTTGCACTTAACTTTTTTCGTGTTTATTTTTCCAAGAAACGGATTGTGGAAATGGAATCAGCGTAAAAATCTACGTCTATCCCAAAAATATGAAAAAAAATCGTGCCGGACCTAAAACCGAAAAGATCCAATATAACTGTATATAGTTAACTATATAATTTACGGTTTTAGGTTTTTAGCCAATGAAGATAGAAATATTTTATTTATAAAACGTCTGGACGGTTTCAATAAAATTTTGCAATCTGTGTCGTAGACATTATATTTTTAAAGTGAAACAAACATTTCTAATGTCAAGTTTTACATATTTCAGGAAAGAAAATACCCGATGGCTCGGTATACCAATCAAGAGAAGGTGGAACTGGTATTGGTAAACGTTAAGTTTAGAAGCGTAAATTAAACTCTAAAAAGTTTAGGGGTGTAAATTATTGTGTCGTCTATAACAGCTGTCTAACTATTTTAAACCATTACCTCTTATTTAGGTTAAATGAATGCCCGCTTTTCGTTAACTAATGAAAATATCACGACTTGACTTAATCGTCAAGGATGTAATGGTTTAAAACAGGGTACTTAACCTAACTTAACCTAACCCATTGTCAATGGCGTACAGCTGACCTAAACAAAAGTAATGGTTCAAAACAATTAGACGTCTGTTATAGACGACACAATAACTTATGCCCCTAAACTTAACGTTTACCCTGTATTGCTACATGTTTCCGGAAAAAAGCCAGGGGGAGGCAGGGATGGGCATGTCCCTCTGGCTTTTTCCAAAAACGTGTAACAATACCAGTTCCACCTTCTCGTGAGTGGTATACTGAGCCATCAGGGTATTTTCTTTCCTGAAATATGTAAAACTGACATTAGAAATGGTTTTTCACTTTAAAAATGTCTATTTGGATCCTGTGGGTTATAACCCATCATATTTTTTTTTTTAATATAATACAACCCACAAGATCCGGTTTTTCTTGTGTAGAATTTAAATCTGAATCTATTTTCTCCTATGATATTTATTGTGCAAATTAATATTAACGGAGATATAAGCAATTTTTGGATCGATTAAAATAGATTGAAATAGTATGGTGGTTTTAACCCTGCGGGTCGGTTTTGATATGAGAATAGGTTTTTCTGGTATATTTTGGTTTTATTCAAATCTGACCTTCATTTCTTGTGCAAATGAATTATTGAATGCTCGGTTAGGTCAACTTTACGCCCTTGATTGGTTAGGTTGTGATATTTTCGTTGGTTGGGTTAAGTCGTAATATTTTCATTAAAACTAACGAAAATATCACGACAACCTAACCAGTCATCAAGGGGGTATAGTTGACCTAACCGGGCATTCAATAACTCATTTGCACAAGAAATGAAGGTCAGATTTGAATAAAATACACCAGAAAAACCTATTCTCATATCAAAATCGACCCGTGGGTAAAACGAATAATTACCACCATGCTATTTCAATCGATTTTAATCGATCCAAAAATTTCTTAAATCTCCGTTAATATCAATTTGCACAAGAAATACCATATGTAAAATTTAAATCTGAATCTATTTTCTAAGAAAAACCGGATGTTGTGGGCTGTTGTATTATATGAAAAATGAAGTAAATGATGGGCTATAACCAGTGGTGGGCAAGCGCAACGATTTTTGTAGCGCCGCAACCGCAACTCTGCTGAAATAGTTGCGCCGCACGCGCAAGCGCAACCCTTTTCAAAAAGTTGCGCCGCAAGCGCAAGCGCAACCAAAAATGTTGCGCCGCAACTTTTTGCGGCGCAACTGCCCACCTTTGGTTATAACCCACAAGATCCGTCTATTTTCCCTATGAGTCCAGACTTCTGAGATCCTCTATAACCTTTGGTTATAGGTTATATATATATGTATATATATATATATATTTACTTCCAATGCTTCGAGAAATCACTAAAAATCCCTTGTGTAATTGAAAGACTGACTCATCTGAAGTAGTTCACATTATGAATTCACATTTTCCTTTGAAATGACCTTTAAAGCATTTTTATTATTTGTATGGTTGCTGAGAAAGAGGAACTTATATATTTAATAAAAAAAATATCATACCCTTTTCACACACAGAAGTAGTCTAGAACAGTGTTTCAAACCAACGGTCGCACAAATTCCTGTAACTTTACTTACAGCACTAATAACACTGGCCAACAAATATTTTTCATCAGATATAATTATGGGTGGGCTAGATAGCTGTTGGGACGCTGATTCCAAATCTATTATCGGTTTTCCTCTAGCACATCTAGTTTTCGAGGTGAGACCGATCATAATATATATATAAGACTTATTATAATACTATATATAATATATATATAATATGCATATAACTATATACAGGGTGTCCCAGAATTAACTTTCAATGAAATCGGACAAATTTTTTAAAAACACTTTTATTTATGTTTATCATGTTTAATATGTGTTAAAAATGTATAAATTTCTAAATTTTTTTCATAATTTTATTTTCATAATTTTTTCATTATCTGGTCCAATGAAAGACCGTCTGAAGTCATAGAATGGCAAAGACTCTCCAAAAGTTAACGTGTGGCTTGAAATGACCAAATCCAAAATTTATGGCCCATTCTTCTTTGCGGAAGCAACTGTAACAGGTACAGTCTACCTTGATATGCTTCAGCAGTTTCTCGAACCACAGCTTCTTGATGATGGCATTCTTGATAATGTTGTTTCAACAAGATGGAGCACCATAAATTTTGGATTTGGTCATTCCAAGCCACACGTTAACTTTTGGAGAGTCTCTCTGCCATTCTATGATTTCAGACGGTCTTTCATTGGACCAGATTATGAAAATAAAATTCTGAAAAAAATTTAGAAATTTATACATTTTTAACACATATTAAACATGATAAACATAAATAAAAGTGTGTTTTTAAAAAATTTGTCCGATTTCATTGAAATAGATAGTTAATTCTGGGACACCCTGTATAATACTATATATACAATATGCGTCCTTTATATATAATATGTATATATAGTACTGTACAGTATATATATATATATATATATATATATATATATATATATATATGCACAATATATAAAATGCGTCCTTTATACTAAGGGCACTCAATATATTTTGCCCCACCCCTTTTTTCTTACCTAAATAATAGGCCATTGGGCTGAAATGTCTTTGAGCCATAAGGTTGAACTCTGCGCTTCACATAACCGGATTTTTCCAGTTTGAACCTCCCCTCCTTGTATAAAACCGCTTTTAAACGTCCTTTTATAAAACCGATGGTTCACACAGTTTCGAAAATGGCGTCTGACAGTGAGATGCGTCGTAAACAGAGAGCTGTTATCGAGTTCTTAACGGCAAAGGAGGAAACAGTTGGAAATATTCACAAACGTCTACAAAATGTTTACGGAGATGCTGTTGTTGATCGAAGCACAGTTGGACGCTGGTTTAAACGCGTGAGGTCATCGGAGAGAAGGGGAGCCAGCCTCGATGATGAGCCACGCAGCGGTCGCCCGGCATCGGTTATGACATTTCACACTGTGCAACGTGCTAACAGCATCATTCGATCAAATCGGCGCGTCACATACAAGGAGTTATCACTGGAGCTAGGAATTAGTGAAGGAAGTGTGAATACGATAATTCAGCAACTGGGATACTCAAAAGTGTGTTCACGGTTTGTTCCTTGCGAACTGACTGACAAGATCACAAAACCCAAAGAAAAGAAATTGTTTTTGAGTCGTTGGTTCGATACGAGACAGAAGAGGATGACGTCCTTTCACGAACTGTGACACGAGATGAGACTTGGGTACACCACTTTGAACCTGAAACAAAACGCCAATCCATGGAGTGGCATCACGCAGACTCCTCACGCAAGAAAGTTCAAAATTGCTCCCTCTGCAGGAAAGGTTATGGCCACTCTCTTCTGGGATATGAAAGGGATGATTCTGGTGGACATTACGAAGAAAAGACAAACAATCAAAAGACTATTTACAGATAAACTTAACTTGAAGCTGAAGAAAAGGTTAGTAAAAAGCTTGATATGGAGTGTGGTACTGTATGGAGCAGAAACATGGACACTGAAAACAATTGAAAAGAAACTCCTGGAAAGTTTTGGAATGTGGATTTGGAGAAGGATGCTAAAGATAAACTGGAGGGAACGCCAAAGTAATGAAGTACTGTAACAGGTGAGGGAGGAAAGAAGACTCACTAAGGTGATAAGAGAAAGACAGAAGAAATGGATCGGACATGTGTTGAGAGGAGGAGGATTGTTGAAGGAAGGTAGAAAGCCGAGGGGAAGGAAAAGGAAAGCAATGCTGGATGATTTGAAGGCAGGCAGGAGCTACCATGAGATGAAAAGGAGAACTCAGGATAGAACACTTTGTCGGGAGAACACTTTGGCGGGACACGTGAATTGGACCTGCCTGATAGAGAACACGATGGATGGATGGATAATAATAGTAATAATAATGTAATTAAATATGATTACAAGATTTGTATAGATTTTTATAATAGACTTAAAAGGCTAAAGGGAACTTGTAGCCAAGGATATATAGTCATATACTGTACTTATATTAGGAGCTAAATACAACGAATAATGAAACCAGTATAAAACTGTAATGAACTTAGACTAGATCACTAGGACATATACTGTACTTTTATTAGACGCATAATAGAAAGAATAATGAAAAGTGAGAGGAGAAAGTTTTAGAAGAAAGGAACTAAGTAGTTTAGTAAGGAGAAAGAAACGAGTGCCTTTAGTAATTTGGAATTCGTTAAGTTTTAATTGATTTATAAAAGATGAGAGAGCATTGATTATTTTTAATTCATTCAGTAAATTGTTCTATCATTCCACCGGTATATAAGCACTGCCGTACAGCCCTATATGGCTAACATGGCTAATCCGGTCAGATAATTGTGAAAATCTGAGCAAATATGTTCGTGAGAAAAGATTAAAACAATATGTACCTAAAATTCTATTTCAAAATTATCATTTAAAAACGTGGCTACCGTTTGCGCCTGCCCGGATTTTAATTTAAAATCCGGGCAAGCGCATATGGTAACCGGATGTTTTTTTAAACCTTCCCGTACGGCCATATATACTATAATGATAAGAATTTTTATTACACTGAAGAGTAGAGTTTGGTTTTCAGATATATTCATTCTCAATATACCATGAAAGGATAGTTAACTAACTAGGCCTAGGCTAGTTATCTACTCAAAATTTTATATTTAGTATGTAATCCTTAATGAAACTCACTAACATTGCAGTTACTTCTGAAGTCATATTTTCACTTTCAACTATTCAAGGTAAGCTGAGTTTTGTTTGTTTTTGATGACAAATATGAGGAGCGATGACATTTTTTCGCTGTTTTCGCGATCAGAAAATGAACATCCTTTTCAGAATGATTGCTTTAATCTAGTATATTGACGAAATGATGATGTTCGATCGCAATCAAAGCAACCATAATTGGAGTATCATTGATGAATAGATGACGGCTAAGATATACGTCTGCTTTGGACTTAGACTACAACAAACCATTTTGCTCACACTGATTCATAATCTCAATTGCTTTTATTCTATAGAATAACGCAATCTAAAGAAGGTTAATTCAAGTTGAATTTTGGTGGAGGTCAAGAATAGTGGACAATTTTAACTTTTTATTAAAAAAAATAAATTGGTTATTAAACTTTTAATATAGCATACAACCACATGTTAATGGTTTTTGTAGGTTAGGTTAGACCGTTAGAGTAATTACCTTAGAATTTTTGCTTTCCCACAGGACCCACACTAAACATGGGACTAGTTCGTGTAGCGATTAATTATAGTAACCGAAGTCCATGTTGTGCTCCCACTAACTCGCCCAACAGAGCATACAACCACATGTAAGTGTTCTTTTTTTAAATTAGGTTAGGTTAGGCTCAAGGTCCTGGCTAACCAGGCTGTTGCCGAGGCGCAATATGCTGGGGCGCCAAAAAACTGAGAAAAGGGGCTTAATAAATGAATAAAAAGAAATCCAAGCTATGAAAATCGTCTGACATGCTGAAAAAATTAAAATGGTAAAAAGTTTTAAGGGCGCTGAAATTCATTTTGCCCTGGGCGCCGGCAAACCTCGAGCCGGTACTGTTGGTAGGACTACTTAAACCAAGTGTATAAAGCCTATAGGCCTTAATTTAGTTAGTAGCCTAGGCTATTCCTGACAGTGTAGTCAGAGGCGGATTAACTGTACCTGGAGCCTGAGGCTAATTTTATTTTGGGGGGCCCTTTTCTAGAGTTTTATTAACAATACATGTGCAGTACATAGTACATTTATACGAATTGCATGTATGGTGCTTAGGCTAATTGAGAAACAAACAAAAAGAACCTTATTAACACAGTGTATTTTGTCGTTTGCTAAAACAAAACGGTATTAAACAAACTTTATCTTAGAACCTATAAAACGTAAAATAAAACAGAATTTTACTTAGTGTTTAATTAAAAAATCGAATTAATTTAAACAAATATTATAAAGATAAAATTTTAGATTAACAATGAAGCTTGCAAAATA